>JAQIYK010000438.1:0-14342 GCA_034700465.1 Rotylenchus robustus
ATTTTAAGATAAGCTAGGTATATTTTTAAATTAACTAAAAAAGTTTAATTTTCTTCAATTTTTCAAATGTGACCAATATTTAAAAATTCTGTCGGCAACACCTATCGGCACTGTCGAACACATATATAAATAAACTAAAAAATAAAACATTTCGTTTTGGAGAAGTGCGGCGAAAAATGTTGGGTTCCCCCTCCCAAAGCAAAATCGCAAAATCCTAGTATGAGTTAATTGATAAGTTTTTATTGGGAAATTTTTGGTTAAATTTTTACAATTTTCTTTAACTTCTGCCGTAGTCGACGTTTATTTTCTCATGTGATACCACCCCAATTGGCCATAAAAATTATAAAAGGCAAAACCAATGCACGAGTTATTTTAAATAAAATAAATAAAAATTTCCAAATTAAATAATTCGATTTTTGATCTAAAATTTTTCTCCGAAGTTAGCTCCGGAGCCGGTTTCGGTGCCGGAGCGGAAATTTCGGAAGGGTCGGAGCCGGATCCGAAAATGTTGAAAGGTCGGAGCCGGAGCAAAAAATTAGCTACAAAATTATATAAGACTTGACCTCATTTGGCCCATCATGAAGGAAGTTATGGCCAAAAAATTAGCATTTTAGCCAAAAACAGGGATTTTAGAGATAATTGGCCATAACTTCCTTCATGATGGGACAAATGAGGTAAATCGTATATAATTTTGTAGCTAATTTTTGCTCTATTTTTTGACACAAAAAATATGTCTCCAACTTTAATCTGAACTAAGTTATGGTTATTGGGCTGCTAACCATTTTTAATGTCTGCTAACCATTTTTTCAATACCCCCGGAGGAGGGGGGATCTATTATAAAAGGGGTTCAATTGGAGGGGGGTTCTATTAGAGGAAATACGGTATCCAGCACGGTTTGATTTTGGCCCAAAATTTTGACCAAAAAAGCTACCCCATCAGCAGGCCCTCCTTGCGCTTCATGCTGCTTTTCAGTGCCGCAGCTGCCGCCAAACCCCCGCCCGCGCTGGTCCCCCGACCGGTGTTTCCGCTGCTCGTCGTTATCTTCTTCTTTTGCTCGTCCTCGTCACTTGCCGACGCATTGTCCGACGGACTCTTTCGACGGCACAACAAAATTCCAACGACCAGCGCAACGACCGCAACCAAAATGGCAATCTGAAGGGAGTTACAGTAATCTGATAACAATGTCGAGTGGATATGGTATTTATCATATGGTATTTATCGTATCAGACCGGGAAATGGTAGTTCATGTCGGGCGGCGGCGGCGAAATGATAGTCGGGTCGTGCCATTCCGACTCCTTCAAAGACTGCTTGGACTGCTGCCCGTCCTGCAGCTCTTCCTGCCCAGTCCCTCCGACCACCAACAACTGTCCCGTTTTGATCTTTTCTTCGGCGGACCGAATGTCCTCAGTTGGTCTGATCTCGATGCGCCACTGCATCCGAGCTGGTTGCACGTTGTCCTAATTATACAACTGTGATTTATTAGCTTCAAAATTTTAATTTATTTTTAAGTAAGGAGCTGAAGAAGGTTATATTTTGAATTGAAAACCGAAGAAAATTTGGTTCCGAATCTGTTACAGATACCTGAGAAATTCCTAAAAACCTTCAACCCTATTCATAATACACAATAAAGTACACTGACCGATCTCAGCTCCAGCACTACATTCTCAGTGATTCGCCGCACTGTTTCAAAGGCATGGAAGAACAGTCTTCCGGCCACAACATCGGAGTGAGTGAAGAAGAGCACGGACTGGTTGGAGTTGGGGTGCAGGAACAGGCGACCATGCCGAGGAGATTGGATCACCAAGTAGCGAGGCGAAGTGCCCTGGGCACAGAGAAAACATTGGGTAAAGGTACCTATTTGAGTAATTTAGATGGTAGGTGAGTAAGGTGGGCAAATAATCTAATCCCTTTCAATTTAGCTCATAAGCTTCCTCTATAGATGGTGTTTAAAAATTAAACCCTGAAGATTAAATTAGATAAATGATGTGCTGAATTACTCGTTTCTAGATTGATTCTACCTCAAGGGCACTGGCATTGAGTTGGTCAAGGCCGAGTTGGGTGATAATGCGCGAGTTGGTGAGCAAAGGTACGGGTCGGAACACGGGCTGTACCCGGATGGAGCCCTTCTTTGACAACAGTTCCATCTCGTCGTTGCTGATCACAAACTCGAAGGAGTCCTAACACAAAAAATCTGTTCAGAATTTGTCTGAATTGTTCAGTACCTGAAAGGCGTTCATGTTCATCTGGGCATACAGCACATCTCCCCTGTCGATGTCTTGTTGACTAAAGCTGTTCGCCTCCTTCTCCCCGTCCACCCAATAAAATGTGCCATTTTCGGGTCTCCGCGTCACATTGTACACTATTCGATCCCGGTCCCCGTTGGACTCCGCACCCAAATGGCCGCTAAAAATAGTGCCAAATTTCGAAAAAATGTGTAGTTAAAATGTACTTGTTTAGCAGGACGTAGGTCCGGCCTTGGGCAATGTTAATTTCGGTATGGTTTTGCAAGTGCAGTGCCAATGGCTCGATTCGGACAATCAGCACACGGGAATGAGCAAAGGCACCTTTGGTAGGGAGTTCGGCAAATAAATACATATTACCGTAGTTTATGAGCATTTCAAAGTACATATCAAACTTGGGTGTCTGAACTTTTGAAAGTTAATTTTTTTTTGAAATATCTTTAAAACTTTAATTCGAACTTTAAGCCCAACAACCTTTGATTGTGCCCAGTCGAAATCCGACAATGTCCCACTTGGCCATTTGGTCGTTGGTGGGCGTGTGCTCCAACGTGACCATTCCTCGGTCCAAATCCGATTGGCTGAATTGGCGCAACAAGCTTCTGCTGTTGCCCACAACGCTTTGGTTGTTGTGCGCAACAAATTGAACACCGTTGCTGGGTAACTGGTCAACATGGTACAGAATTTGGGAGTTGGAGAGGGACGGGTGGGAGCAGTGGAAGTCGGAGGAGGACAGAGGGACAGAACCGCCGGACAACAGGACAACTTGGCGCGGGAATGTGTCTATCTAAACACAACAGAGTGCTGGATATTCTAAAATGCTATAGATCTAAGCTTGGGCTTCAAATTGTTTAAAAAAATTTATATCCAAGTTTTTGATCTTGGAATGAAAATCGAAGTACAAATAGGTTAAAAACAAAATATTTGATCATTTCTGTGGTCCACTGCCCACTGCCCACTACTCACCCTGAGTTCGCTGTCCCCGCTCTCGTCTATCCTCACTTCCAGGCTCAGTCTAAGTCCCCGGTTCGGCTCCCGCCTACTGTACACCGTAACCGTGAACTCGTCCTCGCTCTCGATACTGTCCGACCCTTCGTCACTTCCGTTCTGATAATACACCACAAAATGACCCGATGCGAACTGTTCCGCAGACAATGGAAGGCGCCATTGGAAATTGGTCTGAATTTGTTGACATTTCAAATTGGCTTTTTGTGCATCAACCAAATGTTCATCGCCAATATGTCTTCAATCCAAAAATTAATTCAAAATTCAAATAAGAATTTCATTTGTAACGAGACAATTGAGGACGACAAAAGGGAAGAAAAAAGAAAATATACACCAAAAACCCAAGTTGAAAAACTGCAAAAAAATACCTACCTAATATCAATTTTCTTAATACTTTTTTTTTGCAATTTTGGGCTGTTATCTTTGTGGTATTTCGTTTCAATTGTCTGATCCAAGTGTTGGGTAGGTTTTTCACTTTTGTAGACAATTTGAATATTTTGGTTCTTTTTCTTTTACCCTTTTGCCGATCTGTTCGCTTTGCTGTTCTTCTTTCCGTTCACCATCGTTCTCTTTATCTTCCTCAGTTTCTTCCTCCTCCTCCATTTCCCTCCCAATTCCCCCAAAATTTGTTCCGCTGGCAATTCCCAATGCTTCGTCCGTCCTCTCCAACCATCCAATCGCCGGCTCTCGCCAAAGCTTCACAAACAGTTCATCGTCAGCAAGAATGGCAAGTCTGGTCAGGTTCAAATGGGTGGAGTTCAGTGCAACGGAACCACCTATTGATTGTTTAAAAGATTGGTCTATTGATTGGTGATCAGATCAAAGTTCAAAGTCCACCTCGGATCACGTGGATTATGCTGCGACCGATGAACTGATCAGCTGCAGTTCCGCTCAAATGCGAGTAGCTGATCTCCACTCGGAAGCGGTGTTCGCCACCCTCACCATGCTGCACTTTTCCGGCTCTGTCCTGCTCCAACTCCTCCTCCAACCGAAACTGGAACTGGTCCCGTTGACTCCATCCGCCAATGTCCGTCGGTGCCAAATAGCTCACTCGGCTGGCATCAATGTCCGCTTGACTGAATCGTTCCAAACGACCTTGCGATCCGTTCATAATCTTTGATTTTTTAAATTTCTAATTTTTTCGACAATTTTTTTTACCAAACGTCCATGGATGGGTAGCTTGGTCAGACGAAAGAATATTTTGTCTGGATTCTAAACAAAATGAGTGATTATCATTGGAATATATTAGTTTTGATTTACATTATTCGCAACAGCATTCAGGGTATTTGGTCCAATCAGTGCGGGCACTCCGGGTATTGCGCTCAGTTTGACATTTTTTGCCAATTTCGGAACACCACCAGACACTGACATGAGCATAGTTTGGGGTGTTGTACTGCTTGATGTCGTTGGCATTGGTTGTGTTCCAATTGTGGTTGTGGTCGATGGCAGACTTTTTACTAAAAACCACTCAGGCGCTCGCTGGTGGTTACCATCAGTAAGCAGAAAATGGAAACCCATCTGCTGATCAACCTAAAACTGATAACTAATTAGTATTATTACTAAATTATTAAGGCACAATTTTTTATTATATATAAAAAGTTCAAAAATGCGAGTTAATAAGATTTGAATTCATTTTGCACACTTACAGTAGTACTCCTTGTCGGATCGATCTCAAATCGGACCAGCCCATGGTCCACCTCCCATTGTGTGAATGTGCTCACTGAGATGTTCAAACCCTTCTGAAGTCGGCCTCCCATTTGTTGCCAGACCAAAAATTGAAGTTCATTTGACATTTTGCTCGGATGCTAAACAAAACAAAATATTCGTTCTGGCACATTGTGTTCTTTCACACAATTCCTACCGCGGCATGGAGATGATCAGTGGTGATTGGTGCACTTTTCTGGCCCGCCTTCAGTTCCAAAGGAATGTTCCGGATGAGTGAGGGTACTGTAGGAAGCAACTCATTCAATTTTGAACTATTATTACCTAGTACAGTATCCTTGGCCATAACATCCCAACCAGGGCTGCCCGCAATTACGGAAATCCGTAATAAGAGCGATTTTTCCGTAATTTTGATCCGTAATTAAATGTTTGAGTTGGTAGATGTGACTTGATTTTTTCGAAATTTCAAAAATTTTATGGAAAAATGACCAAATTTCCTTAAGAAATGCATTCAATTTTTCAAAATTTTTCTGGCGGTGCCATTATGGCACCGCCAGAAGATTCTCACGGTCATTAATAATTTTTTTTGAAAAAAAATTAAAAAATTTGAATTTTTTTGACAAATTTTTTTTTGAAAAATTACGGATTACGGCTTACGGAAATTACAGGGTTTTTTGCTCTTACAGATTACGGAATTTGTCCCCGCGGTTTGAAATAAGGGGATTTCCCCGTCCCCGGGGACGGGGATAAAAAACTAGAGAAAATAGGTACTTGTTAATTAACGGGGGGGGGGGGGGAAGAAAATAACGGTGCTAGGTCGTTAAAAAAAACTGCCATTTAGAGCGTTAAAAAAACCGCCATTTAACCCGAAAATGCCAGAACATGGGTTCAAAAACTGGTTTTTAGCCAAACCATTTATAGCCAAAAAATCAATCATCAATTATTCAATCATTTTTTAACCAAAATATCAGACCACAATTACAAAACATGCTGGAGAATCCATCCGACAATTGGTTTGGCTAAAAACCGGTTTTTGAACCCATGTTTTGGCATTTTCGGGTTAAATGGAGGGTTTTTTAACGCCCTAGCACCGAAAATAACGTGGGGAGGGCAAAATCAATTTTTTTAAGTGCACTACAATCAGTCAGAAAACCTTTAAAACGGCCAGAAAACACCTCAAAAGTGCTTAAAATGTTTTAAATTCAATTTTTGAGTGGTTTTAAACTATTTCAAAAAATTCGAAAAAATTCGTTTTTTAGCCAAAAATGCTCTAAAATGGTTAAAAATCATTATTTTAAAATATTTTTTTGATTTGTTGTCACGAAATGGCCCGAGCTCCCTCTCTCCGCGAGAACGGGGTCCCTTTTCAAAAAACATGGGGATCCCCCCCCCCCGTCCCCGGGGACACCCCCTTGAATGAACACCCCCCATGAACTACCCTACCTTGGATATTCGACGGAAGATGAACACGGAGTTCAGTTGGTCGACTGCATTTGGCATCAGGCAACGAGCTGGTACATGCTCGGAGCAGGATGCTTGCTGTCTGCAAAAGCCGGTACTAGTGTACTAACAGGGGGCAGAAATCTCTCACCTCCCTCTCACCTCTCTCTCTCTTAAGAATTCCCTTATTTCTCACTTTTCTCTCAACGCCCTCTCCCCGTTAAGTCTCTCTGCCCCCTCCCGTTAGTACACTAGTACCCAAAAGCCAATAAAATTTGAATGTCTGATTTTTTATATTTATAACATTTTGAAATTTTCTAAATCTTCATAACCTCCTGCCGATTTCGTTCGTCTGGCACAAGCAGAATGTCGTCTCCGACCAGCTGCGCGTGACTAAACACTTCCCGCACTTGTTGCTCATTCCGGCGACTGAACAACGCCAGTGAAGCAGTCTTGCGCACGATGCGATACTCCACTTTGGACATATCCAAACTGACGTTGGGCGGTGGGGAAAGACGCAAAAAGTGTTCCGCCAAAACCATTCCTCGCTTATTGTTGAAGTTGTTGTCCCCTACGGCGGGATAAGCAGCTGGCACCAAGGTGATCAGAGAGGGAGTGATCAGCTGGAGCTGAAAAACAAAACAAAACTGCATGGATTAGACTACCTATGTATGTTCATCTGCCTGAGTGCCGGATAGAATGTGGATCGGCATTGAGAATGGTCCCAATTGGACGAACATTGCTGCTGTTCCTGCCCCAACCCCATTCTTCCCACTGTTCCATCGCTGTATGGTGATGTTCAGTCTGAACTCGTCGTCATGTCCTTCTTCCCCTTCTTCTTGTTGCTGTTTTGAAGATGATTCTCCACCGTTGTGTACGTAATGGATGGAGCCGAATTGAAGGAGTTTGGAGTCAAAGCTGAGCACCGGAATGTTGTAGTTGGTGGCGATGCCGGAGAACGACTCCAAAGCATTGTCTGAAGTCAGACAATTTTATGGCTTCAAAAAAAGAATTTTTGACTCTTTTAAAGAGAGTTGAAGATTGGAGTTTCAATGTTGCCAATTTTGCTCCCTACACTATGATACAGTATCCAAATATATTTTACTCACTCCGTTTTTGTCGTTGGAATACGATTTGGCCATGTTTTGGTGCCTGCACAACATGGTGTCTGACCACAAAGTACTGCTCGTCCCCGTCCACAACTTTGGGAATGTTCCACTCCATTGGGGCACTTCCTCCCCTGGACAATGTCAGTCCCGCTTTGCCCATGTTCATGGCAAATGGAATCGCTTCAAAACAAATTAATTATTTTTAGATAATTAATATTTTTCGGGTTAAACTTACAAATTGGTACTATGCCATTAGTTTGGCCTTCCGTCTTTTTCGCCATTTTTGAAAATTTGAACACAACGACCACTTGCTCCTCTTCCGCTGTTCTTTCTCCTCTTACAAACAATTTCAAAGGTACCGCCTTTTCAAATGGCCCATCGCCTTCGTTGTCCTCATAAACGATGAATATTTTGTTGAGGAATATGTCCTTAAAGTTAGACCAACTCAATTATTACCGTATTTTATTTATTTAATGGTATATAATTTTTCAATAAAACCTATTTGATTTGAAATGGGCTAAATTTGCCGGAAGTGTGTTTTTGTTATTCAAAAAAGGAACCATTTGGTTGAATGTGCGCACGGCCAACAAAGTCCCATTGGGTTGGAGGTGTACAAAGGGACTGCCGGCCATTGGGGACACTGCTAATTGGATGGCCCAGTCGGACACATCTTCGTTGGTTTCGGCGTGCAAATGTGCCGTTGTGAGCAAAAACAGAAGACGACTTGTGCCCGGAGGCACATTTGCCCGAAGGGGCACCTTAAAGTATATATTTATGTATTGTTTCAAAATACAGTACATCTCCAAGTAATCTCTCAATTGCACGGATTTGAATTTTTGGCTTCTAAATCTTCGATAAACCCCGGTCCGGTTCGGTTGTTCTGTTTTGGTTAATCTCGATTTCGGAGAATGGAAACCTGAAAGTCAATTTGGACGGAGCTGGCAAGGCGCACGAACGGAGACGAGGAAGAGGCGGACAGAGCCAACAGAGCCGGGCTGGAGTGAACCCCGTCGCTGACTGAATATCTGAAGCAAAAGGCATTCAAAAGTATTTTTTAAAAACATTCAAATAAAATATATTTCATTAAAATTTTGATTTAAAATGTTCTATTCAAATAATTAGTCTTTTAGATTGCTTGCCTGAGCAGTGCCTTTTCCCTTGTGCTACCCAAATGTCTGATTAACAGCTGTTCGCTGATCAGCTGACTGTCCGTGAACTCCACCAACGGCATTTGTGGCGAACTCTTTGCGCAGATCATGAAGTTGGAGGAGTCCATCGACAAATGGAAGGTCAGAGGGACGTGCTGAATTGCGACCGGGAACAGTTGGGCTTTTTCGAGAGATGGCCAGTCGACGCCGTCCAAGTCAATCCACGGCAGGTGGGTGACCCGCAGAGTGCGTTCATCGCCCCGTAACACATGAATCTATTTGGGTAGAGAAACAAACATTGAATACTATGTATAATCATCTGTTGATTATTGTGCATTTATAGCTAAAAATCAAGATCAATTGTGACTATTATCCCGAGTTTCTTTGATTCAGACTAATAAGTCACAAGTACTGCTACAACCTGTTGCCGTGCCAGCGCAGCCCCGAACATGTTAGGCAACAATTGTGGCGCATGACTATTGTTGGTCACAATGGAGATGTGCAACCAGACAGCAATTGGGGTGTGACCCCTTCCCCCTCCCGGATCGCGCAGTTCACTTTCGGCCAACAACAACATCCGATCGGAGCGAGACTGACCTCCGCTGTGCTCATAGAATAATCTGCAAAAATGAACAAAAACGGTTTTTGACGCTGTTTTACCCGAAAATATTTAACAAAAATTAATGCATTTGAGGGAATCGATAACTGCCTTTGTTGGATGATATCGGCTGATTTGAATGTTCCGTCGATGTTCACATTTTCGTATCCGTACTCCTCGCCCAACAGTGCCAAATGGCCATTGAGGGGTGGCAGTGCCAGTTGGAAGGTGAACTGCTTCCCGCCGTCCCCACTCTCCAGCCACAGTGTCCCGTTGTTGATCTGTTACCGTAATCCACAGGAATTCCTTTCAAAACACAACTTTGTCAGACCTGTTGAACACCGTTTTGGGGCACAATGAGCGTACGGTTCAGCAAATGAATGGAACCAATGTTGCCACCGGGCAAATAGACTATTTCAAAACGGAATGTTTCTTCGGAAGGGCCGGTGGGGGTGAGCAGACGGAAGGTGAAAAAGTCATTGAGGACGGAGAAGGGGGCAAAGTGCAATTTGTAGGAGAGGAGGCCATCATCGATGTGCTGGAAGACAGAGGGTTTGATCTGATTGGAGATCAACAGACCAAGTTATAGATCAAATAGGCTTAATGTTAAAGTGCTAAAACACCTCTAAACGGTTTTTTAAGAGGTTCAAAAATAGACAAATAAATTTTTATTTGTTGTTTTTAGCTAAAATAGTAAATAAAATTTACTACCCATCCAATAATTTCGTAATTTTAACAGATATAAATTAATTTTAAATCATAAAAAATTAATTTCTCTACTCGGTGACGATGATTCTTAGCTATAAAAATTGATTTATTAGAAATAAAAAATTATTTATTTACAAAAAAAAATTATTTCTTAATCAATGAATTAGCAATCTTCAAAATAGCGCCAAAAACCACGGCAAACAGGAGCTGCCTACGGACCTACCTACCTACGGAGGAGAACAGCTCTGATTTTTGGAGAAACTTTTCACTTTTTTGATAAATAAATTGTTTTGTTAAATTAAAAAGGAACTAAAAAGGGCTCTGTTGAATTATACACACATTTTGTTCAGTATGAATAGTGAATTTTATTTAGTATTTTAGCTAAAAAACAACAAATAAAAATTTATTTGTCTATTTTTTGAATTCGTCCAAAAACCGGTTTAAATTTAAATCATCGTCCCAATGTTTTTTATAGCCATATTCGTTTTTTTAAACCTATAAAGGTGTTTTTATGCAATTTTGAGCATAGTCCTTATGATTAACATTTTCCCAAATAAGACCAAAAATAATCAGCTTATGGACTTGCTTGTTGGGTGAAGTTTGAGCTGACTCCCACCCGGCGTTGTTTGCCCGTCTCCGGCACATGCCTCAGCAGCATCCCCAGCTTTGGTGCCTCCAAAATGTTGAACACAAGCTGATCGGGTTGGAAGTTGTGCGGGAAAACGGTGGCCAACAAATTCTTGCGCGACAACACACGTTGCTCCGTCTGATTAAGACTCAGTGGCTCTTGGACAAACACGCGAATGCTCAGCGTGATAAACACTGAAAACATTCACAAATTTGCATATTTTTTAGAACAAATTGACCAATTTGGAAGACTTGAACATGGGAGCTGCTATCGGAGCAATGTACCTGTACAAGAAATATTATTCATTTATTTTCCATTTTTTTGCCTGGAAGTCAAAGTTGTCAGCCAGATGTGTCCGATTAGTGTTCGAGTGTCGATAACGGACTCGGAGGGCATCAATGTCCGCTTGGAGGAACGAGGAACAGAGTGTCCAGCGTGGACGGTGTTGACCATCTCCGTTTGCCAAAGGGGTCAGACATTCGATCAGTCCAAATTTTGGCTGATCAACGACCGAATAGCGCACCGGAACTTCGGCCATTGGTAAATTGCTTTTTCTGTTTTGGCGTTGGGAAGAAGAAGAAGAGGAGGAAGAAGAAGTACAGTGGAAGTGCAGGTGGGCCGACTCAATCAGTTGGCTGAACAACGGGAAAAGGGTATTCTGTTGGGGTTTCAATTAAGGTAATTCAAGGCTGTCCAGCAATTAAACTCCCAATTACCTTGTCTGCTGAAGCATTCGAATGCCCGTGTTCCGGTCCAGCACAAGCTTTAAGGGCGAAAAACTGATGTGGAGGGTCAATGGCATTGATTGGGCACCCAATTCGTCCCGAGCAATCTGAAGAAAAAACATAAAAAGGAAAATAAGCCGAAAATATGCAATGTTACCAAAGTGAAATGAGCTTCGCCCAGTTCCTCGTCATCGTCGGCCAACAAGAACACATTACCTTGGAGCAGATCGGACAACGAGAATCTCTTTAAACGAGTGCCGATTCTGTCGACCAACTCCAAACTTGGTCGCATGTCTTCCACGTGGAGCCAAACTCGTTCCGGCACGGAGTCGGGGTCCAGAACACGAAGATGGGCCTCGGCAGACAATTGTACCCTTTTTGTTTTTTTAAAATAAATATCCAAAAATTTGAAATTTGAACTAAGAAATGGTACTTTGTGCCTGATTCAAGCTGTAAAACAGGTCCCTTTGAACCAAATTGTAGCGAAGGAGCATCATTTTGAGGAATGATTTGGACGGGGATGGAGATCAAACTGCTTGAAAAGGACGAGTGTTCATCACCAAGTGGTGCTAAGAGCTGAACATTTTTGATCTCATCGGACAAATTGTGTGAGACAAAAAGTACTTTTAATTGCACAGAATCCGAGCGTGTTTCGGAACCATCATGTTTGTAGAACAGTCGTTGGGAGAACACATCGGAAAGGGCAAAGGACTGAGAAGCGGAGACGGGGAAGGGAACGGACACACCGTTGCTGGCCAAAATGGAACCGTGTCGAGGTGCTTTCAAAAGCTGTTTAAATTTATATATTTTTTCATAATTTTTCAGGTCGGGAATCGGGTCGGGACCTGGAATGCGATCTGTTCCTGTCTCGCCAGCATCCGATCTTCGAGTTTCAAATGCTTCGGCAGAATTGGCTCAGTGCCGCCTTCGTCCACCACCAATTTGTGCTCTTTAGACCAATCATTGCCTGAGGGCATTTTACCGGCCAACGATGCCCTCCGGGCCCACCCATCTCGGCCCACTGCATCCAACAAACGAACATTCCTTCGGAATCGATGCCGAGATTCGAACTGATGGCGAAATTCGGACATCGACGACCTGTGACGACACCAAGAATCCAACAAAAGGTAGCCATTGAGCTGAACGTCGTGGATACACCCGTAAAATTGATTGATAATTGGCAATTCCGGCCCAATCTGAAGGCCTGAAAATGGATTTTGTTGTTATTTTTATTTTATTTTTTGCCTTATTCAGTTTCACAGTGAATTTCATTCTATTTTTCTCTCTAACAAACTATAATTCAGTCGGTCGGTGTTGATCCATTCCAGATGGATTGTCTCCCCCTCCCTCCCTTTATCCCCCAAAAACATTTCCTCAATATTCTCCTCCCCTTTCTTCTTCCTAATGACCACTGTCCCATAAAAAGTTAAACTTCCCCGGCGGGGGAATATTGACACCGACCGGCGGCCAATGGACCAACCATCTGTTGGAAAATAAAAAGTCCGTTTTATGGGTTGTTTGCACATCCAAACCCTACTCCATTTCCCCTCCTCCCCTTTCTTTTTATTTATCCAATTAAAAGTGTAAAGAAAATAATTAAATTAAAAAATCAAAGGTTTCGCTTCAATAAAATTTGAAGAGTACGGTAACATAAAACATTTAAAATGTTACCGATTGAGCTGTTTCTGGGTGTTGACCTTCCGTCACATATTCTTTGCATGGAATTTGGGTAAAATATTATTGAATTTGGCAGTTGTTCCTTATTTTGACCTGTTTGAATTTGGCAACCGAAAGTGAGGTGAAGTTTTTTCATAAATTTTCCTAAAATTTATTTTTAAAAATTGCACAAAATCGGTACAATAAAATAAAACCTGCATAATATCCATTTATATACACCTTTCGTTTTGGCAATTCAAGTTGTACGGGCACAGTCTCATTCAGTTCATCGGCCAAAAACATTAATTCAAAAACAGTGACAAGTTGTAGATGAACATTATCAGTGTTCAATGGTTCGGGTTCGAGTTCGGGTTCGACAATCAGACTGACGAGGTTGGCCGTGGCGAGCAACAGACTGGCCGGCCCCAATACCAACAAGGGACCCATTGCGACGGAATGACAAAATAATAAATAAAATTTTAAATTGAATTCTTGGCTAAAGTGCCATTTATTAGAAAAGCAATTTGGGAAATTAACGTATTTTCGGGTGCCTAGGCATTTAATTTTTAAGATGGCCTAAGGTTAGCGATTGGCATAAAATGAGAGAAAATACGGTATATTTATCGAATTAATTTATCAAAGGGTTTGGCCAATATTTATCGCAATATTAATAGCCAATTAATCTTATGGTCCAACAAATTGTGTTGAAAGTGTAATTAATTAGAAATTAAAGCGGAGAAATTAATTTTGTTACGGAATCCGAGATTTGACTGGCCAAATTCCTACAGATCGGTTGATTTGATTAATGGGAGGGGAGGCATTGGGTTTGGCTGTGCGAAATTTGATTTATCGGTTTGGTTGTCCCGGGGTTGGGGTCTTGGGGTGGAGAGAGGTAAGCCGGAGAAAAGCCGGGGGATAGGGCAAAACAAGAAGCCGATCAGCAGCAGGTCGAGAGTGGGGGGAGGGGAGTCGAAAGTGGGGAGGAGGAGGAATGGACAACAACTGTCCCCCTTCTCCCATTCGATCGGGATTATCATCATCATCAACAAATAATAATGATAATAATAATGAAAAAGCAAAACGAAACAAAAATTGGAAAATTTAAATTGGCCAATTTTAATTGACAGACAAATAAAAAACATTTTTTAAAGTATGGACAAAGTTATTACCAAATTCAAATTTTTAAATTTTTGGACAAAACAATAATTTGCGAATTGGCTGGCAAATAAAATCCGATTGGATTTGATATTAGGTATTTTCAGATGACCCTATCCTATGGCTATGTGTGAATTTTGAGCTCATCGTTCAGAGAGCAAAAAAGTTGGCCCATTTGGCCGGAGGCGGGGATTATCCATTCGGCGGAGGGGAAAGGAGGAGAAGGAAGAACCAAATGTAAAATGGACGGGGAAAGGGGGGGGAGAAGGGG
>JAQIYK010000439.1:0-14341 GCA_034700465.1 Rotylenchus robustus
CCTCCCTCCTCCCTCCCTCCCTCTCTCCCCCCCCCCTCCTTCCCCCTCCCTCCCCCTCCCTTCCCCTTCCCCCCGCCACTTTGTCCCTCCGTCTGTCTTTGCCAATTAGTTTCCCCCCTCAGCAGCACTGTGCCTCGGCATTAGTTCACTATTTCTTTTCTTTGCCTTTTCTTATTATTGTGAGTTGTGACTCATTTTTTGTTTGTTCCATTTGGCATTTTATCTTTCGCCGCCGGTGATTAGCCAAATAAGTTCGATTAAAACTCCAAAAGATGGGCTGGAAAAGGGAGAATTGACCGGACAATGCCAAAAATGAAATTTTTAAATTTTCAAGGAAAAAATCGAAACCTAATTTCAAATTAGCTAGTAATCATAAAAATGGCTCAAAATTGCTAAAATAACCAATAGCAGGTTAAAAATAACCTGCTATTATTACAGCATTTTTGTCACTCAACATCAAAAATACACCCCTCCCCCGGAAAATACAACCGAAAGGTTCGGATTTTTGGGACACAAATATAATTCGCCCTCTAATTTTTTGATTTCGGCGCTATTACGGGCCACGGCGGCGGGCTACTGATTTGCTTTTATGGCCCATTTAAAGAAAATAAAAAAATGAAAATTTATCAAAAAAAACATTGTGATGGAATGCTATTTTTGGAGGTAAATAAGTGAAGAGAGGAATAATGAGAAAAGGAAGGAATGTTTGTTAGGTGCCCGTCACTTTTTTGTTATTTTTCGGAAAGGGACACACAAATATATTAGGCAAAAGGGCACAGCTGTTAAGGGAAAAATAACAAAATTAAAAAAAAGCGAAAGGGAGCGGAAAATTCGGGGGAGGGGGGGGGGATTCGATGCGGAAGAACAAATGAATTGTGTTTTTGTTGAGGGGAGGGGAATGAATTGGATGGAATAAAAAAGAAAAATAATAATTGTAATTATGTGATATGGCGGATTGTAAACAGAAATAATGGGAATAATAAAAAAAGGAATAGAAACGGGGAGGGGGAGGGCTAATACTTACATACAAAATATGTAATAAACGGCAATAAACAAAATTTATTTCCGCCGCCGAATGGGAGGCGATTATATGTCCGAAGGGAGGATTAAAAATACCAAATCGTTTGGGTTGGCAATGTGCACTTTAAAGAATATTTGGGGGGGGGGGAACAAAATTGGCAATTAATCGCGGAAATTACAGTAGGCACAATATCGGCAGGGTACGGTATCGGTATAATGCACCAATGCTAGGGTGCTGTGTACTGTAGTTTCCAGTTGCAGGCCCGAGTACTGTACTGGTTGGAAAATGGCACCTCCGGCGGGACGGTGATCATTCGAAAAAAGGTAAAATTCCGACGCATATTTTGGTGGGGAAAATGAAAGAAATAACAAAAACAAAATGAATGCTAAAAAGGGAATCAAATTCACCAAAAATGGAACCAATCGGCGAGGGGGGACGGACAGATAAACATTTTATTATTTATTTATGTGTAATTTGGGCCAAATGTGTATGTTTGTTTAGGCCAATCTCATTCATCATCAGATTTGGGCATGGCAACCCCTTCCCTTCCCATTTTATTATTCGTTCATTTTATGGTATTGTGTCGTCAAAATGATTTGGAAAATATATGAGATGCACAATACAATATATATATGCATTGCATTGGAAATGAGAATCATTTTGGCGTTTTGTCGTACTTTCGTTTCGGAAAATAAGTTTGAGAATACAATCCAATACCATTTTATTAATTTGGTTTTGGTGGTGCACCAATCCGCCGCCCGTCCAATTTCTTTCTTTGCCCCATCGAATTCCGCGCACATTTTAAACGGTTTTTGCCAAATTTGCCCTCAGGCCAAAAGGATACCAATCGCGGGACCCACCGAACCATTTTCAAACGAAAACAAAGGAAAGCGAACAATCGTACAGTCGGAGGAAGGAAGAGGGAGAGACGGAAGGGAGCAAAGGTGCGCAAGCAGTACTATTCTGTTTTTATGGTGGTACACCTGCAATTTTTAAAATTTGTGGCCCCTTAAGGTGTACGGTATGGAGCAAGTTTATGTTTTGACATTTAAAAATTCGGATCGGTCCATTGTTTGGCGTTGGCCCCGGGAAGTGGTTGTGGTTCAGAAATGCATTAAACCGAGGGGCGGAGGAGGGAGGGGAGGAAGGCTGAGAAGTGGCAAGTGTTGTCCCCTCCCTCCCCCTGTCCCCATCTCTCTTTTTGTTTTTGTTGTTTTACCCTCTTAATCCGACATTTTTGCACTAAATGTTGGGCCAGTGCCCCGGCGGCTGGTGATGATTGATGAAAGTTGGCAAGGATGAAGGAAGAAAGGAAAGGAATAAGAAGTTAGAGAAAAGTGAGCCGACTAATAAACTGTGAATATATCATATCCTCGTTAAAATGGGAACGGTGCACTTCCATAATCCAAATTCGGGGTACTGTATTTTAAAAGTCCCTGTATACTAAGATATTTACTCCAACCATTTTTCGGATATCCGCCTATGCATATGAAACTCCGCTGTACTTGTGCTCTGTTACAGACAGAGCACAAGTAATAATAATAATAATACATATAGGCCAATTTCTGCTCCAAACCTAATGTTTTTTGTATTCGGCGTGACGAGAAGGAATCCTTCGTCGTCGGTTGGTTGGCTTACTGTAGGAATTTTGGCGAGTAGAGGAAATGAGAGAGCGGATTGATGGAGATGGATTGGGAAGGGGATGAGGGATGGGATGGAAAGGATGGATTGGGGGGGGGATGGGATGGATTCAGCCAAAAAGGGGAAGTTAAGCAAAGTAGTCCCAAGGTGTGCCTTCTCCCCCCCCTACGGCCAATCCTCCGGTAGCACGATCTCTCCCATTCGCCTATCCCTCCCCTCCCTCCTGAAATTAAAAACAAACAATCAAAACCCAATTCCCCTTCGAAAAACAACATGAGCCACTTTTACCTCAAAAACATTTTGTTATTACCCTTTTGTTACTCGTCCCACCGGTACGAATTTAGCTCCATCTGTTTGGTTTACAATCGCTTTTTATCCACTACTTTTTATACTTATTCATCCTTCCGTCCAATCTTAAATAATGTAACAAAAATGTTTACTTTACTTTTTTGTAGTTTTCCTGCACAAAATACGGACAGTGTCACAGTGCGATATTATGGAGGACACATTCCATCCATCCAATAAATTTGGGTGGAGGATGAGTGATCTTCGAGCCTGGTAAACTACTCGACTACACCCAACTTTGCAAAAACACTCTCCACAATCCTTTCTTCCCGCACATAATCCAATCTATCCTTTCCCTTCCTTCTCTCATCCATAATCCGCCCCATGCCATTTGCCTTAATGGCTTATTAGTGTTTTAGACCTTTCCGAGAAACATCGAACGGTGCAAGAAGGTCACAACACCTTACCCTAACCCCTAACAAAGAAAGACATTAGGGGGAGGGTTCCCTTTTTGCTACAGTACTGACATGCCAAAATGGCATACCAAACAAGGTGGAGCATATTAACTAAACCGTATGTGGATTGAAACAAATATGCAAATAATAAATAAGTACAAAACAACGCACAATGTGTGCATTCATCAGATGTTAAAGCCTCTGCTTGTTTCTGGCTGACACAATTATTACTCTTCACTCTCCACCGTATGCACGAGCAGTGTATCGACGGCAGCACAGAATTTGCGTTCAAAAATTCGGTTTGAAAAGCGTTTAATTTTCTGACGAGCTTCCATTCTGATCTGATCCCGTTTGGAGCGGTCCATGTCCAGAATTTGAAGGATTGCAGTGGCGTATTCTAAAAATGTTAACGTGTTTTAAAAGAAATTGTCTTTTATTGGCATCCAGAACCTTCTTTCGTAGTGGCCAAAAAACCACATTTTGAATGATCATCCTCTTCTTTGTCAAAATTACCACCAATGATGTCTAATTTTGGACCTCCTAAAAGTAACATATTTCTTTTCTATGTTGGCATATCCAAACCAGAGTTGTGCGCAACCATAAGTGTGCCGGCAGCCATTCCCTCGACGATTGAAATACCAAAATGCTCATTCCACATTGTGTGCAAGCCAACCATCGCTTCCTAAAGTACTAGGGAAGCGGTTCAAACAAAACAGCGCGGCAAACTTGGAGTAGTTTCGTGAGCTCCTCAAAGGAAACGTTCAATCTCCAAATTATGTCGCCATTCGAATTTATCTCATCGTCGGATACCAGTTGAAAATTGCCCAACGCGTATTTCTTCAAGAAACTTACGCGTTCCCAGTCTTCTTCATGGCGACACCCACCAGCAATCACTAATTTTGTCTGAACATCCTAATGTTGTTTTGGTTTTAGTTTCCCATATATTACCTTCACTTGACTTCCACATTCCTTAAGTCGGCTTCTCACCTCAGCAAAAATTCTCAACTGCTCAAGATGGTTTTTCTCTGGTCGAATTTGGCCGACGGACAGTATCAGGGCCGGTTTTCCCATTTCAAACGCTTCTTCACTTCGATGTTCCAATGCTACCAATCTCTCAACATCGCAGGGCGGATAAACTATGTGCGGTCGGTAGCCCCACAATGTCATAATGTGATCGGCTGTCCAACTTAAAAGGAAAAAATCATTTTGTGTTATGTGAGTATGTACTATATATGTATGATTACGATATAGTTTTGATTTTGGTAATGTGTAAATCAACCTTCCATTGACCATGACAATTTGCGAACTATTTCCGCAAGCACGGTAAAGTAGTGAGATGAGCCAATAGTAGAACACTTTTGCAGTAGAAAGTAAACTGCTGGTCGCAATTGCAGACGAATTATTATAAGCTGCAGTGCGCGAACTAACCAATTGTATCATTTCTGTAATGTTTTAACCATGTTGTTGAATTAGAGCCACAGATGTTTTTAATAGGGTCTCCCCCCCCCTTTTTTTGAAATTCACGAAAAATTTTAGCCGCGGCGCTTTTCGGCGCCGCAAAACTACGAAAATTTAGCTCACAAATCAAAAATACACCTCTAAATTAAAAATACATCCCTAAAAATCGACTTTTCGGTGCGAGTAAAAAAAACGTCGCCAAAAATTGTTCATGTCCCCCAAAAAAATTGTTCATGCCCCCAGAAAAAAATCCTGGCGACGGCCCTGGGGGGAGGAATGGTTCGGCCCAATACTAGTCATTTTTCCAAAAATTTTCGCGGCGACCTTTTTTCCTCTTTGCCAAACAATTTGACGGAATTTTTCAGTTTACTAATATTGGAAGGGGATAGGCGCTACCGGAAAAATTTACAAATTTACTCCCATTTTGATAAATTTAGTAATATTATTAATTTTTCGACAAATTTGGAAAACAGTGCTGATAGGCGCCGCCGAGAAAAAATTCAAATATTGCTCACAAATCTTTTGTAAAATCATTTTTTTGGACGCACATTCCGCTAAATTTATAATGGGAGGGGGGCTCGGCTCGGCGGTGCCGATAGATGCCGCGGAGATCTCACATTTTGATAAGAAAATTGACCATTTTTTGCATTCGGCTGCCAATTAATCATTTTCCGATACAATCACTTTAAAAAAAATTCAAAGGGGTCAGTTCCCCTCATCAAATGTATAATTAGAGTCAAGGTTATTAATTAAAAGAAGGCACGTGAGAGAATTTTTAAGACTTTTGCACAAACCCGAAGTGATGGTCGGATAGTGCACATAGCAAAGAGTATTGGCAGAACCGATCCACCGGAACAGTGGCAAAGTAAGCGGGCATCCGGTGGTGTCGATGAACCACTTAAAAATTATTATGGTAAATGATTAGATAGATTTATGCCTCGCCTCGGGGCAATGTCGCCACAGCGCCTCTGCACCGAGCAGAAGGCCGCCGAAAAGTTGGCCTAACAAAGTGCAGCGGGAATAGTTACTGGCCTCCAGAAGCCACCGCCAGCGCAAATAGACAAAGTCGAGTCGATCCGACTGCACTGCGATACCGAAACGGCAGCGAGCCTATAAAGTTAGGGCGCCTCAGTTTATTCTGGCCATAACTTATTTATTAGTAATAACCTTGTCGAGAATTTGTTCCGGCGACTGGTCCAAATCGCCGGTGTATATCACAATTCTCAAGTGGGGCCCTCTAATTGATAATCTAGAGGAATTTTATAAATAATTACTTTCAGATTCAGGTCGGAATGATCGATCCTACCGATCTACCTCCACCCAATTAATACCAGATTTCTACTCCAATGAACTCACGCACATTCCTTCCAAATTTATTACCTCGTTTGCATCGCATTGACTGCGAGCCACAGAACCCTTTCTCCACCACCACCCGCATTACAATAAGGGTGAAAGAATGCAAAACTTCCAGGCACCCTAAAACTTGTAAATAAAAAACTATTTTTGCAAATAACCTCTTCCGATTGAAATACGTTCTCAACAGGAAGATGGTGAGTAGAACCGGAAATAAGGGTAACAAAACACAGGTTAGAAATATCAGTTCGGTCATCTTCAAAAAAACAAGTTGCAAACATTCATATTTGAAAATACATTAGGCATCAGCCCATATACATACAAATAAGTAAAATTAAATAAATAATTAGTTCGATGGAAACAACTGTCAAGTTTGTACCCGAGTTTTAACAGCAAGTTATGGGGAGATTATTGAATGAGCAAAATAAAATACATAAATAATTTAAATTGATAACAACAAATTTAAAAGTCGAATTGAGCACAAAGAACTGTGAGATAAACAAACTGATTTTCGACGAAGATTGAGGTACCACAAAAAGAATGTGGTTTAAAACCACTTTTTGAACTTTTTTAAAAATTCGAAAAACTCCATTTTGTGCCTAGAAATCCCTCAATAACCAAGCAAAATGTCATTTCGTCACCAAATCGCAAAAATACCGACAAAAAAACTTAAAATGATGATTTTTAACTGTTTTAAGCATTTTTGGCTAAAAAATTCAATTTTTTAAATGTTTGAAATGGTTTAAAACCACTCAAAAACCGGTTTTGAGCACTTTTGAGGTCATTACTGACCGTTCTAGGGGTTTTCTGAACGTTTACAATAACTTAAAAATTTTGAATCCCCCCCCCCCGATAATAGACTAGTACCCAAAATATATAAATTTTGCTTGCTTCCCAGATTCACAACGATATTAATATAATTCAGATTTGCTTCACATCATGGCATTGGGCCAACTTTAAGTTCATCAAACGAATTGATTCAAGCACTTCGATGCCTAAAAACAATGAACATATTTCATTTTAATTAGTTTATGTCGCACTGCTCGACTCTTGCATCTCGCCAGCCAAGAAAAGCTCGTCCCAAATTGAGAGTGCTTTGTCAAAGTTGTAGATAAGATCCAATTCACAAACCTAAACATCCAACGAAAAAAACACATTTTTCAAGAAAGGGAATCATTGTTATGTTTCTGATGGTTATTATATAAACTCCACGTACATTTCCAAAGTAGCAATCCAGCAACTCCACGTAACGATGGATGTGTTCTAATGTCATTAGTTCATTGTCATTTAGGTCAATGGCGCAACAGAAGAAGAGCGAGGCATATCTGTAATTGCCAACAAAAACATGATTACTGCACTTTAACCTGCAATATTCCCAAAATTTGGATCGAGACCTTGTACTAACACCTAGGCACTTATTAGACTCAATGAATAAAAAAACCGTTTGTACACAATGCGTAATCCTCGCCAATCCAAAAAGGAGCATTGTCCGCGTTTTCGCCCTAGCATTTGTTTTACCAACTCTCGCTTCATCGCTCTCTGCTCCTGAAGTGGAAATCGGGCGTCACCAGCACATTTTTGCTTAATTATAAGAAACACCTTTTATAAATTGCGTGTAATTGATTGTTTAATTTAAGAAGCAAGAGCAAGTCTCTTTGATTTTTGATCTACTTTGTTCCCCCTCCCGTAACCACCAAAAATGAGAAGAATGAATTTCTTTGTATGTAATTCGTTTTCATATTTAGAATTTGTATTGAAATAGATGAAATAATTTCACAAAAATGAGGAATCGTTAGTTAGATAGATTTTTGGGCATGTGGAACTACACTTATGTGAATAATAGTCCCATAAAGCGCTGATGAGTGACTAATGTTAGTCTTTAACTTTATTGTACGGCTTACAAAAATTGCCTTTACACTTGCTATACATCGACAACTAAATTCGGCTAAACCTTTTATGTACAGCCAATTCGAGAGGTCATATCTCTTTGATACATACCTCGACAGAATACCAGCGCTCCAGTCGGACATGGCCCTGTCGCGAAAAACACAGCATAAAGTGTATCATTGCGGATAAATAAACAATTAATAAATTGAGTGACGTATGACCCTTTAACAAAATTACTCAAATTGAATATTATTTATGGATGAATCTGTGCTTTTCTATGTGTTATAAATTATAATTCATAGTATTGTGATGGGTTTTTAAAAAACGAAGGAAGCGTTCAATTTTGAATGTTTGCAATAAGAAATGGAGCCCATTTCAAATTTTGACTGAACATTTATTTTGCCAATAATTTTTTGTTTGAATCATTGCTTATTTTTCTACGTTTGCTTCCATTCAAATAATACGTATCATACATATGGATGTGTAATAAATGGTCGTCGAACCATTTTTGGAAGGAGAAGGAAGGAATGATTCAGATATAATAATGGTCCAACTCCGATCACTAACTTATTCACATCAGATGAAGAAGGAAGGAAATGTATATAAATGCAAAGACCATGTTTGGGGAAAAACTAAAATATCCTGGGAAATGGTTGGAACGGAGAGAATAAATAAGTTAAAAAATAGAAGTCTTAAACCATCCAAATTTAAGTACAAATGGTATAAACATGTGTGTCGTTTGGTTAGGCACTTTCGGAACAGACAAATCGGTAGTCGAAAAAATCAGTTGTGTGATCAACGATTACACAATACGAATAATTTTATGCGGGAAAGAACAATGGTAAATAAAGAGCGAAGCGGAAGTGCAGATTGTAAACTCATGTTTAATTTATTAAAAACAAAGTGAATCTTGTGCGAAAAGTAAACAAACAATGGAAGAAGGAAGCGAAGAACGAACTCGTCTCTCATAGTATTTGGATGAGGTGATGCGAATGAGTTTTGGCTGCTACTTCTTTTCTGCAATTTCCAGCCTATGACGTAGTTCCTCCAATTCAACATGAAGTGCAGCGAATTTGCGTTCCTGTTCTTCCTTGTAGCGGTCAAAATCAACCCGACTGATCCAATGAGTATTGTCACCCGCTGCAAAAGCACCTGACGAAGACGGAGAGTGCGAAGGTGCTTGTGCTCGAAAATGCTTATTAGCAGAAGACATTGTACGCTGCTGCTCTTCGCTAATAGCGCAAAGGAGCGGAGTCGGCTGCGAACCGCATATGGAAGAGCCGGCAGTTGGTGATGGCGGACTTTCTGTACCTTATTCAAATAAACTGATTAGTTCAGGCACTAATCGGTAGGGACGGAAGACGGATCCCGGATTTTGCCATGGGGGGTACCCATGTTGGCCGACCCCATCCCCTAAAAAATTTTGCGCGAAATTTTTACCTTTATAGTAATGTTCCAACAGGAAATTTGCACTTTTTTGCTTTTTTGCACAGATAGTTCTTTTTTGTTAGAAGTAAGAACTTTTGTTTTTTGAGTAAAATTTAGTGAAAACTTATATAAATTAGGGTCCGGCGGTGCCGACAGGCGCCACCGGGAATTTTAAAATAATTTAAGCACTTTTGTTAAGAAAATTTAACATTTTTCTTAGAAAATTCCCCCTTTTCCCGCCGCTTACGGCATGATTTTTTTATTATTTTTTTTCTAGCCATGAGGGTGTACGTGGCCCTGGTACCCCCTGGATCCGTCCCTGCTAATCGGCATCGGCAGATCGGCACACAATTCAAATCTTGTAAAAACTTACGAGTCGAGAATACCGTTGGTTTGTTGCTAGAAAGTGAAGAGACTGGCTGCACAGTTGATGGGCTGCTCGTTGTGATTGAGGCAGTTGTGGTCACAATAGGTTGAGAAGGCGTCTGGACTTGCGATGTCTCTTTGGCTACGTGTTCTGGTTGAATTTTTTTCTGCTCCGAGTTCATTTGAGTGTTCACATTTGTCAACGCTGCTGCGGAATTCTAAACCCAAAAAACAATGCATCGAAATGTTTTGTGTCCATATATGTATATACCACTTTTGATGGAGGGCGTTTGTTACTTGGTGCTATATTTGTACGTGATTTTACAACGGAGCTGGTCACGAGCAGTTTAGCTTCCTTTTCTGTTTCGCTTGGTTTTGGTTCAAGAGTTGGTTCTGCATTACCAACTGGTGATTTAGCTCCAGTTAAATTCTGTTGTTGAGGTTGTGGCGGACGCTGTGGAGGCAATTTTCCACTTGGAAATAATTGTTTCTGCAAGCCCTCAATCACCGACCGACGATTTGTTATTGAGCTATTTGTTTTATGCACTTCAGCGATGTTGTTCAATGGTGATTTTGGCGTTGAGTCTAAATTGTGATATATTATACGATTTGTCATAGCATACTATATTCGTACTTGCTAGACTATCCGTTAATTGTGGCTGTGTATCGGTTGCAACGTTTGCCTTAATGTTCCCTGCTGTTTTCAGCGAAAAGTTGAGAGAATCTCTTGTATTTACAATTGGCACAGTGGGATTTGTTGTAACCACTATAGATGCTGAACCGCCTCCGGAAAATTTAGATGGTTTCGCTGGCAACGATGGCGGAAGTGCGGTGGACGAAGCCTTTAAATTAAATCATAGTATCATAGCTATGGAATCATATTATGTTACAAAATTCTAATAATGAACTATCCCTAGATTTAAAACTTTTCCTTTTTGCAAAATTTAATTTCAGCTTTAATATAAAATTGCTACGTCAGTGGAATGCAATAAATAATAACTATAACAGATATAATTGTAATTTTATATACTATCTAAAAAATGTACAGAACCTGTGAATTTCCATTCTCGAGGAATCGGACAAAATTGTCAGGAAAAAGGCCTCGTCGTCCTTCATACTCGGCTATAAACCAGCCCTCATCCTCACAGTTACGGCTAATAACATTGACTATTGTTCCTTCGGGCAGAGAAAGTTCATCCGAATTTGTTGCTTCATAATTGTATAGCACTTTTGCTGACTCTGTAATTTTTAAATGCTTATATCAGAATATTCGTAACCAGAATAAGATCCGAAAGCATAGGTGTACAAGGGGGGTCAAGGGCAAGGGCAGTGCTTGGAATTTCAGGATTTGCTCGTACTCGTACCTCCGATTTTTTCCCTCGTATTTCGTACTTGTACCTTCGATTTTTCCCCCTCGTACTTCGTACCTCCAAAAATGTTCGTACTTCGTACGTATTAAAATAAAGTAAAATGAGAAAAATTGCGCTATTGGCTTTTCAGTTAGTTATAAATTTATAAAAAATTGTCGTTCGCAAGGAGTTGGGAAATTTTTGTCAACAATTTTTCATTGCTTTCTTTCAATTTTTGTGTGAATGACGACTTTTGACTTTAATCAATTTCTGCGATCGATTATTAATTTTTTCAACGATTTTTTAAATTTTGTTATTACAAAAATTCAACATTTTTAAAGAAAAGCGGTCAATTTTTTGAGAAATTTTCCCGGCGGCGCCTATCGGCACCGCCGCCCCTTTATAAAAATAACTGCCCAAAACATGTTCAATTTTACGGAACAATTTTCTTAATAGCATCTATTTGCGTCAAACTGATTTCAGTTCACCATTAGGCTTTTTCTGTATATCGACACTCGAAAAACGTTTTAGAAACTAGGAAAAAATAGTATCGCGAATTTTTGATTCGATTTTTATTGAAAATTTAGCGATTTTCACTAATTTTTTGATCATTCGCACCGAAAATGACCTTTGACCCTTCTCTCCCCTCCCCCTCATTCGCCGTTCGCATGGGCCAATAGGTTGAAAATTCGTACGAACGACCTTTTTTGCCAATTAAAACATGTATTTCGATCATTCGTATTTTTTTCTGCTAAAACTCGCAATTTTTTCTGACAACAACTCGCAATTTCGGTTTGCTCTCGCAATCGGCGATTAGACAAAAACAGCAATTTTTGACGATTTTATAGGGTTTTTAGGCAAAAATTGATCATTCGTACCCAAAATCGGCCTTGACCCCTCCCCTCCTCAATCGTCGATCGTATGGCCAAATGTCTGACCCCTCCCCTTGCTGAGGTATGTTGACAATTTCCAAAAACTCGATTCTTATCGGTTTATTTTTCTAAAAGAAATTCTTTTTGAGTAAAATAATTTCAGATTTTGAGTTAGAAACGTAGTTCTGAATTCTGAAATAATAAGTATTTTTCTATAATGATTCCCCCTCCTCCGGTTACGAACCCATTTCACTTTAATTGGTGCAAATAGATTTAATTATTTTCTTAAGCTTAACCTTTAGGCTTTTGCATTGTAGGAAATAGAATATTCTGTGCAGTATTTTCCAGATTTGACAAAGTTGTTGTCGAGGTTATCAGAGCTGAATTAACACGGCGAGCACTACCAGTTGTTCCGCCAGTGGCACCCTTGAGCAGGCTTGATGGAAGAACATTACCAACATGGACAACTCCACTGCCATTTATCATCACCGGCGAAGTGGATGCCGATAAAGTCGCCTTCGAAGTCAGAGTTGAAAGTGGTATACCGCCAGTAGAATTATTTTCTTGGTGTTGCCTTTCTGTAATGGGTAAAAATGTTATATAATCTTTATAACACCCACTCCCCCATTTTCCACCCTCCGATTTGATTGAATGAAAATTAGCCGGAGCAAAGTCAGTCTGCGCGTTCACCGCTTAAAATTTGGGGATCAAAAGAGTTGTCGAGCGATTAGGAATGTAAATTTATGCAACAAATCCTACGAGTTGTTTGAGTTGTAGGCGTTGCTGAAACTGTGGAGACAAAATTTGTTGGATACAAGCCAGCACGGCCTTTTGTGTGCGGTGCACTTGATGATTGTAAAATACAGCCACGAGCCCACCCATCCTCCACCAATTCCAACACAGCTAGCTCATCACCCTCTTTCAGATCTAACTCATCCGGTTGTTGAGCGGCGTATGAAAAGCGCACAATGGCACATTCTTTCGGAGGACCATGCCCAATCTCGTTCATGTCACTCGCAGATCCATCAACTACCGCATCTTCCACTATATGTAAACCAACTCCTCCACTTCCAATCCCGCCAGAACCATTATTGACACCTATGATAAATTCATATCACCATCACCAAAATGCATTTCTACAAAACTAAAATATTTCTGTCTCCGGATTTTTTACTCGGACCCGCTTATTAATTGTAGAAAATTTAATTGCAAATGATGTTGAAAATTTCAAATTGATTTCATACCTCTGTTAGTTCGAAGTGGAACGTTATCGGTGCGGGCCAAAGCACTGAAGTCCTGCTTGCTTAAACGATCCACCATACGTGCTACGGTCCCCTTCTCACACTAATTGAGGAATTTTTCAAAACGAGTAAAAATTCATACCGGTCCCTGTCCTGCTGAAGAGCTCATTTCAACAGTAGTTCTGCCGCTTATTAATCAGCTTAATTGTTTGGTCTCAACTCTTAAATAAATGACCCGCTGAAAGGAGATTCTTTCACTCATCATTTTTTATAATAGAATGATCGGAAAATAAATCATTTGAAAAAATATTAAAAAATCAAAGATCTAACGACATCAGATCATAAATCTGGGGCCGATTTCAATTTCCGGCGATAACTATAACTATAAAAAATAGTATGCGAAAATGAGAGAGCGGTTAGAGAAAGTCTCTCATTTTCGCGTACTATTTTTTATAGTTATAGTTATCGCTGGAAATTGAAATCGGCCCCTGTGGTAGTTGATCATATTTATATTTAGGTTTAATCGATGCCGCCGCCGCCACCAATTGAGCGCAAGTACATTGACCTAAGCCCATTGAAGAGCGCTAATGTACCCATCATTTTTATTGTGGGTGGCCCCGGCTGCGGGAAGGGCACGCAATGCGAACAAATAGTCAAGAAGTACGGGTATACACATCTCAGTTCGGGCGATTTGCTGCGAACTGAGGTTCAATCTGGCTCTGATTTGGGAAAGAGATTGAAAGCAGTGATGGAAGCTGGCGCATTAGTTCCATTGGCAAGTGTTTTAAAAATTAAAAAATATTACCAGACGAAATTTTAAAAATTATCTCTGCTTATATTCTAAAAAATTGCCGCGGTATCACAGGTGGGCACCCCCCTCCCAAAAATCGAAAATTTTTGCGCTACTCCCCTCGGCAAAATTTTTTGCGCCACCCCCTTCCCAAAAATCCTTACACCCCCCCCCCCAATTTTTTTCGCCGCGCAT
>JAQIYK010000440.1:0-14322 GCA_034700465.1 Rotylenchus robustus
AGAAAAAAGTTTAAAAATAATTTTTCCTTTTAAACTTAAACATATATTTGGGACTAACCTTGCACATAATGTGCGACAGAATTGCACCGGAGCTCCCAATGAGCGCACCGACAATGGTCAACAGGTTGTTGTTCAGCATCAATCCTTCCGCACAAAGTGCCCAACCGCTGTAGGAATTGAGCACAGTTATCACCACTGGCATGTCAGCACCTAAAAAATACAAATGAACCAACAACAAAATTTAAAACTTTACAAAATCTTTAAAAAAGTAAAAAGCATCTCAGCAAATTACTTTCGTTTTACAAGTATAAAAAATTAAATTTTCAAAAATAGCAGTTCAACTAAAAGAGCAACTAAAAGCAAGTAGCAACTAACCTCCAATTGCCATGGTAAGCGTGACGCCCATGAGGGACGAAAGCAGTGAAGTTGTGCCGAGCATTGACAACCCGGTCACCATGCTGTCGGTGCACAGATAAAGTCCAAGTGCGCCAACATTGGCACCCATTAAGACAGCGTTAAGCAGATTTCTCGCCGGCAGAAGGGTCGGAGCACTACCAAGAATTCCTATAATTTTTTAATTTTAGTTAAAATAATAAGTAGTGGACTTTTCACATTTATAACTCCGGGAACAGATAACATTATAATATAAAACAGTCCAGTTTAAGAGTTATCGAGATGATAATTATGTTAAAATAAAACCCATTGCTACCTTGTAACTTCCCGTAAGCCATCAGCGATCCAGTAAAAGTGACGCCTCCAATGTATGCGCCCAAAAACAGGCAAGTTTTGATTGCTGCTGACCCGCTGGGATCGGCCAGGAAATGTGAGTATTCAGCGAGGTAGTTGCTGATGCACGTCGTGGTGGCCGCAATTCCAACGAAACTGTGGAACAGAGCGACCAGTTGAGGCAAGTCGGTGACATTGATTCGGCTGGCAATTATGGACCCGATGACCGACCCGGAAGTGATTGCTGACGTATTAAAAAGACTTTTATATGACATATATACGAATATTGAGGTTTTTGATTTTGTACCTGCGCACATTTGGGTAAGCGTTTGTGGATCAGGATTCAGCGTGCCAAGAGTGGTCAACAGGGCACCACTGACGCCAATAATACCTTTAAAAAAAGAAAATTTATAGTTTATGTTTAACTAATAAGCAAAGTAAGAAAGAGTATAATAAGGCTAGGATTTATATTGATTGAAGTAAATACTGCTAATTCTGAACGGCCTAAAAAATATGACTAAAAAATACAAATTCATAAAACAATTTTGTATATTTTTATAATAAAAATTGCAAAATGTTTGAGAATGCATACCCAGCGAATTGCCAATGCGGGCGGAGCGTTGGGAAGACAGTCCCGAAATGGCGCCAATGCAGCAAAGGGAAGAAGCCAACGCGCCGATGCCGTGGATCTGATCAAAGCCATTCAATGCTCCGAAAGCGTAGGAACCGATTAAAGCTCCGGCGGGCAGCGCAAACAGCCAATTGTGTTCCGGAGGGTCTGCTGAAAAATAATGTTTAAAATCGGTGTTGTTCTCATAATCTATCTAACTTGGTCTTTTGAACATGTCTAACATCCGCTTGGTTATCGTAAACCCGCCACCGATGTTAATTGAGGAAACAAATGCCGCGCCAAGTGCAAGGCATTGAGCGGAGTTTGTAGGTGAATATCCTAGAAATTTAAAATTTTAAAACGTACTTTTTTAAATCTCACCTCCTCCCATAAGGTGAAGTGCGCCGGCAGCTGTGATCCCCGAAACAGCATTTGTTACACTCATCAGTGGACTGTGCAGAGCTGGTGTGACGCCCCAAACCGTGTGGTAACCTTTTATAGAAAAAATAAAAATACCAACAAATATTATTTACAAAATTACCAACGATTCCGGCCAATCCGAATGTTGTTATTGTCTGCGTAAATGCCGGATTTGGACTGACAAAACCGAGCAAATTGACGGAACCAATCGCTTGAAAAATAATTTAATTTTTATCGTTAACCATCAATAACATAAAAATTAGAGCCCGGAATTTTGAAAAAACCGGGATCGGGATTCGGGATCGGGATTTAGCTTTGACGGGATCGGGACAGCGGGATCCCGAAAAATCCCGCTCGGGATCCCGATCCCGCCGGGCCCTAATAAAAATATAGATTTTACCAGTTGCATAGAGTGCGGCTGTCCTTAAGTTCTTCATCAGTGGCGTTTCCTCCACCTTGGCGGATATGGTTTCATCCGTTTGTGTTGCTACGCTCTCCTTCGGAGGAGGAGGCGATGGCTGCGCTATGGTGGGCGGAGGCCACATCAGTTTGCCGTTGAGCAAAATTAGCGAACCACGCACAACTTCGTCCTTTACAGAATTTAAAGTTTGTATTTGCATCAATTTTAAGTTTAAACTTTACATTCAAATCGATGTAGAAATTCTCCTTTTGGTCTCCAATTGACAGCAAAAATTTTGTTATATTGTTGGCATAAAGTGCCGATGCTTGTCCAGGCAATCTGTTTGCCATATGGCAATAACCTGTAAAAAATAAAAATATAACCCCTAGTGTTTGTAAAATGATTACCTATGTGCACAATTCCATTTGTGTCAGTGTACACCTCGCCCGGCTTGGTCGTCTCGAAGTTGCCACCCGTTTCCGCCGCCAAGTCCACAAGTATCGAGCCCGGTTTCATCATACCAATCATATCCTATATAATAAAATTGACATTTTTAGTCCGATTTTCTCTTTTTATAATTATTTGTTTATAAATTTATTTATTAAAAAATTTCTCCTTTAAATTTATTTATTATTACTCGGTGGAAAACAAACCTTTGAGAATAAAACGGGTGCTCTCTTGCCGGGAATTGCGGCCGTACTTATGATTATGTCAACATCCCGGCATTGTTGTCGAAAAAGTTCCATTTCTGCCGCAATAAATTCGGGACTCATTTCTTTGGCATAACCACCGGTGCCTTCGCCCGATTCTTCGATTTTTACCTAAAATGTAATTTTTCCATTTTTTAAATTTTTATTAAACACTTACAACTTACCTCCAAAAATTCGGCTCCCAGTGATTTTACTTGCTCCTTAACAGCCGGTCTAGTATCGAACCCTCTGACTATTGCACCCTAAAAAAGCAAACTTTCGTCAGGTAGATCCGCCAAAAATTTGATAAAATTGCAAATTCAATAAATTCTAACCAAGTTTTTCGCCGTCGCAATTGCACTTAATCCAGCAACCCCACCTCCGACCACAAGCACTTTCGTCGGTGGAATTTTGCCTGCCGCTGTGATTTGGCCAGAAAGAAAGCGCCCATAATGATTTGCTGCCTCGATAACTGCTTTGTAACCAGCAATATTTGCCATTGAACTAGAAAACGCAATTATGTTATTTTAGGTCCGCCCTAACAATTTTACCTTAAGGCATCAAAAACCTGGGCTCTGGATATCCTGGGAATGCAATCCATGGCAAAAACGTTGATCTGCTTTTTGCCGAGCAAATCAACAACACTTTGGTTTTGGGAAGGCCATATGAATGAGATGAGTGTGGAGCTGGGCCGAAGATTTTCCACCTCAAATGTCTCAGGACAACGCACCTAAAAAGGCATCAAATGCAGGGGCGTACCGAGGATTTTTTTGGGGAAGGGAAAGAAAAATTTTCGCCGCGCGGCGACCTTTTTTAATTTTTGTTGATAAGTCGATTTTTAAGGGTATATTTTTAGTAATCTCATCGAAAAGTCGATTTTTAAAGGTTGTATTTTTAGTTTGATGGCTAACTTTCATATTTCCGCGGACAGGCGCCGCAGCGAAAAATTTGCACGAATTTTGAAAACAGAAGGGGACCCTATTAAAAATGTTTTATTTTTGACATTTGGGGGGGGCAGCCCTGATCAAATGACCAAATGGATAAATAATATTTACCTTCAACAAAATGTCGGCACGCACTGCCTCATTCTTGTCAACAATTTGAACACCAATTTTGGCAAAATCTTCATCCATTATTGAGGCTAGAGAACCAGCTCCCTCTTCAACTTGTACCTTCATTCCCTTTTTTATCAGATTGTTCGCAGCTGCAGGTGTAAGTGAAACTCTATGTTCCTCTAAAAAAGATCGATAAATATTAAGATCGATAAATCTTAAAAATCAAAATGATGTTTATAAACCTGGATGTCTCTCCTTAAGTGCACATACAACTAGTCCTTTGTGTGGCAATTTGTTGTGAATTTCAGTTGCAACGCAAAAGGGTCGCCGTTGTTTAAATAACAGCCGTTGTGAGTTGTTCACAACATAGAAAGGTTGTAAAATTGGAGGTATCGGCCGACGGAGATGGTGAACGAGCATTTTGAGCGAGCAATTAATTATTAGATATTCTATTCTATCTAGGCAAGTTGTGGCTAAAAATTGATGAAACATGTATGTATGTAAATTATAAAAATAAGAGTAAATTCATTCACTGTTTATTGATTATTTAAGTAATTTCATTTTTAAAGTGCAATCTTCAATGCATTTCAATGGATGGATTGATGTTTGTATCTGTCTGCTTTTTTTAAATGACGTCTGACGTCCCTTTCTCTTTGAACAGAAGCAGTTGTCGGCTGGCTGGGTTCCTCTCTTCCTCTAATCTGCCAGCCAAAATCGAACCGAACCAGCCTCTTCCTTTCCCATCCATCAATGCATGCCTGCCTTGCACTTTAAAAAATAAAAAATTCTTGAGAAGATTTTTTAAACGAGAATCAGCCAGCCTCCAGCACCAGCAGAAGACAGGACGAAAATAAAAAAGTTAAAAATTAGAAAAAAATTCCTTTATCCTAATTGCAGAGGGAAGGGAAACCAGGAAGTTTAGTTTTTTAACATTATTATATATCATATTCATATTATACATTTTCGATTTTTCATTATAACTTACATTAAATACTCAGACTTTACACTAAATACTAAATACATATTCACAACAAAAAACATTTTGTGAGGTGGGCGTGACGTCCGTCCAGCGTTAGTGTAAAATAACGGTTTACTCATCGTATAGAATGAAATTTAAAGCATTTATATACCCTTTTTGTGGAGTGGGCGTGGCATTCCGCCGCGCTCACAAATGTTTGAGCACGCGGGGATTAACTTTCTTTTCGTTTTTTATCATGTGTGAGCGCGCGGAGATCAATGCGCGCGCAAATGTTGCACATTTGCAAATGTTTGTTTCAAAAAAAGAAGAATACTATAAAAGCGTTTATGTTTCACCAATTCTTCTCATCTATCTACAAAAATAATTTCCATTTTTTGCTTCCCCCCTTTTCCTTATTTGCTTCCAGGGCTGCGACGCCCACCAAAAAAAAGCCGCCCCCGCCAACCGCCACCGCCAATTTTTTTTGCCGCCCCCGCCAACCGCCACCTCCAATTTTTTTTGCCGCCCCCGCCAACCGCCTAAAAAAACGCCACCAACCGCTAACCGCCCGCCCACCGCCCAAAATTTTCTAAAACTTTAAAATTTGCAAAAAAAAGTGCCACAAACAATTCAATTTTCCAAATGGTGTAAGTAAAGCAGTTTTTGCGAAATAGTTCAAACCTTTTCAATAACATGTCAGAAAGATTTTGTTAAAAATTTGGTAAAATTTCTTCAAAAATTTTGCAATTTCTCTGAAAAAATTTTCCACAAAAAGCCAAATGTGCGGTAAAATGGCGGCGAAAATTGCGAAAATTGCCGCACCCGCCAACCGCCAATCGCCCAAATAAAACCGCCGCCCACCGCTCCCAGCCCTGTTTGCTTCTCCTTATTTGCTTCACAAGTTCACAACGCGTTTTAATTTTGAGTTTTATAAACAGTTTAAAACGTTTAGAGTACTTCCGTGTTACATACCTAACATGCCGCCCCCCCCTCCTCTAGTTTCTGAAACTGTCAATGATCATAAATGGTTTTTTGTGTAGTTTATTGATCATAAATCTGACATCAAAATCCAAATCTAACAACATTCAGTCATAGTCATCATATAAATTTAAAATCACGGAAAAATCGACTTTAGGAAGTGGTGGCCGGCCGGCATAACCCGGAAGCCCGGAAGTACCAAAACAAAATTATTGATAATAGTGCATTTTGCATTACATAAGACTCAACTTTAACTAGTCAGTTATCCACCCTGCTAAATTAGCATTCAATCATCCTAATTAAATCATTTAAATATTCATATGTATCTTAGCTAATCAAATCCCAAAAAGATGTTTTCATTTTGGCCCATCGACCGGGGTTCGCTGTTCCTTTTTTCATTTTGTCTACTCTCCTTGCTGATTATACTCAATTTGATTGCGTCCCTACGAAATCGATGCTTCCTTCCACTTCCATAATTTGCAACACTTAGCACTCGTGAACTCAAATTCTCGTGATCAGCAACAACCCTTTTAAGCTCAACCACGGCGCCATCACCAACGAGTATCTGATAAAACGGGAGTTGAAGAACCTGAAACTGATCGGAAAACGGCCCGGAGGGGACCAGGGAAAGGAGCACGGCAAGTTGCGCGACACCCGTCTGGACTCCGATCGACGCTTGCCGCTGTTCTCCTTCACGCCGGACACATTCTCAATGTAAGTTCATTATCTGAGTCGTGATCTTTGATCCCCAAACTGATCTTTGATCCCAAAACTGATCTTTCATCCCTTTGGCCTTGTAATGATCTTTGATCCTTTTCCCACCAAAGGATTCTGGTGCCGATGATCACGGAGAGAAAGGAGGCACTTGGCTCCATGGGCAACGACGCGGCGCTGGCCTGTCTGTCCGACTACAGCCCCATCCTGTTCTCCTACTTCCAGCAACTGTTCGCCCAAGTGACCAACCCGCCCATTGATCCCTTCCGGGAACAGGTACTTTTTGCTGATCCTGCCATGATCTTCTTTATCCAAATCTCAAATCCGTCCTTCAGATTGTGATGTCACTGCGTTGTCCCGTCGGTCCTGAGTCCAACTTGTTGGAGCCGGAGTTCGAGCTGGAGAGTCGCATCCTGCTTGATCAGCCCGTCCTGTCCCTGGTCGACATCCAGGTGAGTTTCGCCTCCCAGCCACAAACCTTTTTATAATATCTTCCCATTCCTCTCTGTTCAAGGTGCTAAAAGCAGTCAGTTTGAAGGGCTGGCGTTCCAAGTTGATCAGCATGGTGTACCCGACACGACATGCCCAGCGTGGCCTGGTGCCCGCCCTGGACAGGATTTGCAGTGAAGCGTGTTCAGCTGCCTTGGATGGCTACCAGGTGCTGATTCTGTCGGACCGTCAGGTGGACAAGGAGAACGTGCCGATCAGCTCGGTGCTCGCCCTCGGCGCTGTTCATCAGTGTTTGATCAAACAGCGCCTTCGGATGAAAGTGGCACTGATTGTGGAGTCGGGCGAGGTCAAGCAGGTCAGTCAGAACTCGGGGAATACAGTTCCATGTTCACCTGCTGGTTGAACTGCTTCAGGTCCACGACTTCTGCGTTCTGCTCGGCTACGGTGCTGATGCCGTCTGTCCCTACATGGTGTTCGAGACTTGCTACCGGCTGCGCAGTATGGGCCTTCTGGATAAGTCCCTTTCGGATGACGATGTCTTCCAGGGATACAAGGCCGGCATTGAGCGCGGCATCTACAAAGTGATGGCCAAAATGGGCATCAGCACCCTGCACTCGTACAAGGTACAGCTTGGCAATGTTGTTGTTAATCACCTTCCCAACAATTTGTCAGGGTGCCCAAATCTTCGAAATTGTGGGACTCGCTCAGGAGGTGGTGAACAAGTGCTTCACCAACTCGGTGTCCCGACTTGGTGGTGCCGACTTCGAGACACTGGCTACTGAAGCGTGCCGACGACATCGGATCGCCTACCCAAATGTGCTGAACAGCGACTTGTATCTATACGGTAATGGGTCAAGGGGATCAACACCTTGATCACGTGAAGATGGGACAAGTTCCAACTTCCAGGCGACAGCAAAGTGTTGGTCAGTCCGGGTGTGTACCATTGGCGTGACGGGGGCGAGAAGCACGTCAACGAGCCGGTGAACATTGCCAAATTGCAAGCGGCCGCCCGACTGAACGACGCCAAAAGCTACCAAGAGTTCTCACGGGCATCCAACTTGGCCCAACGGTTGTGCACCCTGAGGGGACAGCTGGAGATCAAGACCAATGTGAAGCTGCAAATCCCGCTGGAGGATGTGGAGCCGGCGGCACAGATTGTGAAGCGTTTTGTCACTGGAGCAATGTCCTTCGGCTCGATCAGTTGGGAGGCGCACACGACGCTGGCGGTGGCCATGAATAGCATTGGGGCCAAGTCAAACACGGGCGAGGGCGGCGAGAAGCCAGAGCGATACCGGAAAGACCAGCAACCGGACAACAACATCCGATCCGCCATCAAACAGGTCAATTCATGTTAGCTGAAGCTTTCAAAAAGTTCAAATTGTTCTAAAGGTGGCATCCGCCCGTTTCGGCGTCAACAGTTCCTATTTGGCCAACGCGGACGAGTTGCAGATCAAGATGGCACAAGGGGCGAAGCCGGGCGAGGGAGGCGAGTTGCCGGGACACAAAGTGACCAAGGAGATCGCTGCAACGCGCAAATCGACGCCCGGTGTCGGACTGATTTCACCACCACCTCATCACGACATCTACAGCATTGAAGATCTTGCGCAGGTTGGAGCAGTTTAGCAATCGATAAATTTGTCAGCATTTACCAATCTTAAGTTGATATACGACCTGAAGTGTGCCAATCCAAGGGCGAGGGTCAGTGTCAAGTTGGTGTCCGAGGCCGGGGTTGGCATTGTGGCGGCGGGAGTGGCCAAGGGAGGCGCCGACCATCTGACCATCTCCGGACATGACGGAGGCACTGGGGCAAGCAGTTGGACTGGCATCAAACATGCCGGGTTACCTTGGGAGCTGGGAGTGGCGGAAACCCACCAGGTGCTCACCATGAACGACCTCCGATCGCGTATTGTGCTGCAAGCGGACGGACAGATTCGAACAGGTACTGTATTTAGCTTTTAGCTACAGTAACCCTTTTGTTTTTCCCAAAAGGTCGTGACGTGATGATCGCCGCTTTGCTGGGCGCCGACGAGTTCGGCATGTCCACCGCCCCGCTGATCGTGCTCGGCTGCACAATGATGCGGAAGTGCCATCTGAACACGTGCCCCGTGGGAATTGCCACGCAGGTAAGATCAGATCAATAACCAGAAGATAACCAGATCAACTCATCATATCCATATCCACACATTTCCCCTTAAGGACCCTGTGTTGAGAGCCAAATTCGATGGGAAGCCAGAGCATGTGGTCAACTACATGTTCATGGTGGCGGAGGAGGTGCGCTACTTTTTGGCAAAACTTGGCCTGCGCACAATGGCGGAGGCAATTGGTCGGGTGGACTTGCTGTTCGCCAACCCGAACCCGGTGAACAAGAAGGCCACCCTGCTCGAGTTCGGCCAAATCTTGCACAAGGTGTCCCTGCACTTCCCGCACATCAACATCCGCGGAGGCTCCATCAAACAGTCCCACGCCATCAACGACTTGGAGCAGGAGCTGCTGAACAATGTGAGTGTTTTGGGCAAGAAGATGTTGAAGGAGTACATTGTTGCTGAACAGGAACTGGACGGATTCTTCGACAGTCCCCCGAAGGCGAAGGTGGTCGAGCGCAAAGTGATCGTGAACACCAACCGAACATTTGGGTCGCGGATCAGTTACGAAGTGAGTTGGACATTTGACTACCGTATACTTTCTAACAGAATACCAGGATTCTATTTTTCAATATCCTCAGAAAGGATAAGTTTTTAGTCGAGAGCTCGAGAGCAGGGGTGGACCGAAAATTCGATTTTTTCGGGTTTTTTTTCCGACTTTTCGTTGGTCGAGAGATCCTATTGGAGTGAGAAAGGATTTCAGGTCTCTAATAAATAAAATACGGAATCTACAGTCCAATTGTACTTGGTACTACAATATAATAAATAATCTTTCCAAAAAGGTGTCCATTCGGTACGGTGAAGCGGGACTGCCGGATGGCCACACGCTGGAGCTGGACTTGGTTGGCGCGGCGGGCCAAAGTTTTTGCGCCTTTCTGGCCCATGGGATCACAGTTCGGCTGGAGGGAGAAGCTAACGACTACGTTGGCAAGGTCTGGATGAATAAAAAGTCTGCTTTATTGAACAGTTTGTTGCCAATTTCAGTGTTTGTCCGGCGGCAAAATCATCATACGCCCCTACCGTAATGCAATCTGTGCCTCGGAGCAGAACACACTGATCGGCAACGTGGCACTGTACGGTGCAACTTCAGGTGAGGCGATGATTTGCAAATTAGAAAATTTGCATAACATTTTGACTTCTTTCCCATTAAGGAACCGGCTTCTTCCGTGGCATTGGTGGCGAACGGTTTGCGGTGCGCAACTCGGGTCTCGGGCGCCACGGCTGTGATTGAGGGCCTTGGCGATCACGGGTGTGAATACATGACTGGAGGCAGGGTGATCGTGCTGAACACCATTGGGCGCAATTTCGCCGCCGCGATGAGCCGAGGACTTGCGTTTAATTTGTTTATTTCTCATTTTATATTTCATAATTTGTTTTTGTTTATTTCTTATTTTTTTGATCTCATTTTAATTTGTTTATTTTTCATTTTATATTTCATAATTTGTTTATTTCTCATTTTTGATCTCATTTTAATTTGTTTATTTCTCATTTTATATCTCAATTTGTTTATTTCTCATTTTGATCTCATTTTAATTTGTTTATTTTTCATTTTATATCTCATAATTTGTTTATTTCTCATTTTGATCTCATTTTAATTTGTTTATTTCTCATTTTTAATAATTGATAAAATTTGCACGTTGCTTTTTTGAAAAAAAATCAATTCTCTTTAATAAGACTGTAGGGTGAGTCTCTCAATAGTGTTTTTTTATACCTAATCGACTTAAAAACTATACAATATTAAAATTTGAAAATAATAAAGCTAAAGATCAAAACAACGAACGACTAACTATTTAATCTGTCTCTGATCTACTCTGTCTGCCTTTTCCCTTTCCGACAATGTTTCTTTTATGCTTTTTGTACAAGATGTTATGCATTTGGCCAGTTTGTCCTCCCTTTTTGAGCTCTCATCTTTGGATGCGTATAGTAAAGCCATCAGCACCGGGAGGTAGATCAGCGTGTAGCGGAACAACTGTTTTGCACTACTGAAAAGTTGGAACTGGTAGTGAACCCATTGCAAGATCAAAATTAACTAACCTTTTGTCCGGCTTCGTGTAAAATCTCCAGGATAAGAAAATCATCCCAACACTCAGTGGGAGAGAGGTCACGGAGAAGGTCCATGTTGTCAATTGCGTGAAAGGTGCAGCTGCGGAGCAGAGCAGAAGAAGCACCAACGAGTGCCTTAAAACGGCAAAAAGTAAATGTTGCTTTGTATTAATATTTCTCCTGTTTGTTTCCATATTTGAGGCCCAAAGTCAAAATCAAGGAGACTTTCTGTTATTCAAAAGAAAAATCTTCAAAATTTAAAACACTTAAAAAACACAAAAGTTTTGTTTGGTTCACTTTAAGTGTATACCTTATCATGTTTGTTGACATATTTATTGATATTTTAAAAATAATTGAAACCTTAACGTTGTCCTCCTGCAAAGTCCTTCATTCGTCACGCACATCATTTTGTAGCCCGCCGAGGAGTAATCTCGCCGCAAATTCCAGCTAAGAGCATTGAAATGGGGAAACTGCCAGGAAAACAACAAAGCAGCAAGCACAAATGCGGCCGAGTCGAGGCTACCTTCAGTGAAAACCGAAGAAAATATTTAAATGTTTGCTCAAAATCACCTGTAGCTGCTGCGTAACCCATCAATGGGGGAATTGCACCGACAAGAGCGCCAACCCAAGTGCAACTTAAAGTACAAGATAACTAAATTTATCAGACAAAAGCTCACTGTTGGCCCGTGATAACTAGTCATTTTTCGGAATATTGGAGTGGTTTTTGTGGCCGAAATTTCAATGCTTATTGTTAGGAAGTATATTTTGCTCAAAGCCTCAAAAATACACTTTACTAAAGGTTATCTTCACATTTTTTGAACACAAAAAAACGATTTTTTTGTCTAAGCCAAACATTTCTGAAAAGAAAAGGTGATCTTTTCTAATTATTCAATTTTAGCATTTTGGGGAATTTGCCCGCATCTCTTTTCTTTTATGGGTCTGTCTTTGTTAGACACACACTAGAATATTTTTGAGTATTAAACATACACAGGATGCCATCTTTTCATCGGCGTGTAAAGCCCAGCATAAAGTGCAAGGTTGAGAAAGCCAAGACCGGACGTGAGATGGTTACATCCTAATAAGGTTGAATCTTATATTTTTTAAATTAATGAAAATTAATGATAGTTTTGTTTGGACTGACCTAGACAAAGAAGTCCAAGCCCGGTCGTACCTGCCAAATAATACGCATCCCAAGACTGTTCATTTGTAAAAATTTGTGGATTACTAAACCTGTCATTGCGGCAAAAGCTAAAGCATGAAGCGGAGTCAATCGGCCGTTTGGCAATACCCTACTCTTCGTCCCTAAATTAATTTGAGATTTACAAAAAATTAATATAAAAATTTACTAAATTCTCACTTTGCATTTGACTGTCGTATTGACGCTCTATGACATTGTTACATGTGCTTGCAGAGGCAGAGAGTAAAGCCGTTCCAGCAGCGCATGTGGCAAACAGAGACAACGGAGCGGAAGAAAGCAGCGGAGACATGACAAACCTTTAAAAGAAAATTTTTTTGAAGGAAAAATAATGAATTTTAGCTTTATCTAGTAGTTCTTGTACCTAGATCCAAACTTTTCAAAAAAAATTTCATTGACTTTAGCTAAGGACTACAGTCCCAATGTGTCCGCTTTACGCTTTTCCCTTTGTGATTTTACGGAAATCGGAACGTAAAACGGATGTGAAAACGGATGGAAAAAGCGGAACGCAAAACGGATGGAAAAAGCAAAACGTAAAACGGATGCAAAGCGGATAATTGCGACCACCCTTAGCGGACGTAAAAACGGATAAAGCGGAACGTAAAAGCGGAAGCGGATAGGGTGGTCACAATGACTAAATTTTGTGCGTCCGCTCGAGCGGACGTTTTCAAAAAAGTTTGATTTTCAGCCGTTTCCGTTTTTGGGTGGTCCCCCCAGGTTCCAACGGAATTCATTGGGACCACCTACCACCTTTTTATCAATTTTTGATCCGTTTTCTTTTCCGTTTTACGTTCCGCTTTTATGGAAAGATAAACGTACGAAAAAATAAGCAGTCATTGTGATCAAAAATTTTACGAAAGCGGAAAACGGACATATTGGGACCGGTGTTTCTCCGACTTATCACATATCACGTTTATTTAATCTTAAAAAAATTCTTTCCTAGATTTTACCTCCCAAAGATATCCAAAGAAATTCGCTCAAAAATTGCTAACTTTTTTAATAGTAAATGTTTAACTGACCCACTAACAGCGGTACAGGCAACCAATGCTGTAAGCCGACATTTTGAAAGCTAAAAGCTTATGTTTTTTGTGTTTATATAAAATGAATGAAATTTTACCTGCATATATGCGCTAAATAAACTGCTGGCAATTGGTGGTAGCGGATGCTGGAGAATAAGTTGTTGGACCTTAACGATTAAAGTGAATATTATTTCAAATCCCATTTTAAATTTTTATCCCATTTTTTATCTAACATTTGCCGCGTTTTGGTGGACTTTATTTTTCTCGATTTTTAGAAAAACTTTAAAAAAGCTTTATTCAACAAATAGAATTTTTAATTTTTTTTTGTTGTAAACAAAAGGCTTCCTTTTGGTCTTGAAAAATGAACCCAAAACGCGAAAAGTGCCCGTAGTTTTACCTCAACGCTTTCATTTGCCTGAACTTTTGAAGATGTTGGTCTTTCTGGCACAATTACTGGACTCGGCGGTAATGATGATGATGCCGATTTTGCATTAAAATGTGAACAATGGCGCCGAATTATTATTGGGAAGCGTGCGCAAAGCGGAATTCTGACAATTGCGCTGTATGCCATTCTACCATTTCTTTTCTAGGAATACAATCAATTATCATTTTTTTTAATATAATTAAAAAAGACAATTAAAAAACATGGGGTCACTTCCTTCCGTTTGTGGTAGTACTACAAACGGAAGTGAAAGCACGGTTTGGGCCATGTATGTGTTATATACCATTCGACTCCTCTCGTCGAGCTGAGTACGATTATGCTAATTTTTTGTGGGAGATACATTAAAAAAACGGTTTAAGTGACAGACACTAGGGCATTGGGCATAGTACACACTCGGAAACGGCATGGGTCCTCTTTTTGCAAAACCATAGGGGGGACCCTATTGTTTTGCACTTTTTTTTCAAAATTTTAAAATTGCTTAA
>JAQIYK010000441.1:0-14316 GCA_034700465.1 Rotylenchus robustus
CTTTGAAAAAATGTTGAAAATTCAAAAAATCAATTTATTCGAATGGCAATAAAGAAGAAAATGTATCGTTTTTGCCACAAATTTGATCGCAATATCATGACTCATGAGCATGAGCTACTTTGCTTTATAGAAAAGAAAATGTTCCAGCGAAAATAACAGCCACAGACAGTTAGAGATATGGAAAGAGTGTGAACAGGAAATTGGTGACTAATAAATACTGTACCATTTATTTTTAAAAATTACTGTAATAAAATTGGATCAGGCGCTTCGGCCCTCCGGCGAGCATCAGACCCGTCCCTGGCGGTTCTCTCCAATTGCTCATTCAGCCGAAAAGTCCATTGATGCCGATGCGTATGGTCATCGCTGTAAAACAAAATAAGAAATTAATTAAAATTAGAGAATAAAAACCGCAAAACTGTAAGTTGCCAAATTGGTCACAACTAAAAAATATACTCGGTAAAACCTTATCAGTCGATATAAAGTATGTATTTCAAAATAGGGTTGATCCCCGTCTCCGAATTCGGGTTTTCCGGGGTAAAGAATCCCGGGGTTTTCAAAGGCCGGGCAGGAGTCGGGGTTCAGCCACTCGTCGGGGTGTCCGGGGGGATTCGGGGAGGCGGGGGGGGGGGTGATTTTGCCCAAATACGGGGGGGGGGTTTACCCCGTCCCCGAGGACGGGGATCAACCCTATTTCAAAGTATTGGATTGTGAGTTTATATTTGAGATTGTTGAAGTGATTATCCTTTACAGTATGAAAATTTGGAATATTATAGGGTAGAGTGAAGAAAGAAAAAAAAAGTGAATTTTATGGGAAAGAAAGAATATAAATTTAAAATTTCACACAATTGGTCTTTTAATTCTCGCAAAAATTTTCAATTGAATTATATTTAAAATTAATGTTAATCTCAATTTTAGACTTAATTAATCTTACTTATCATATCGATATTAAAATCAATGGGTTATTATTTACAGGTGGTTTTAATGATTAAATTATCATAATCCTTTTTAATTGTTAGATATTTTTGATTTATTTTTAGTTTTTCTTTAAAAAAACATTGAATTCACTCACATAAATCACCCCGGCATTTAGTAAAGCATAATATTTATTTTTAATATCCCACAATCAAGTTATACCGTACCTCCGCAGATGGAGGTGAGAAGCACCAGCGTAAACAGGAAGAATACAGAAGAACAGGTTGTAGTAGTGCCGGAGGCAGTAGTGGTATCACCTCCGCCGCCGCTACCACCACCGCCGCCACCACTGCCACCTCCTCCTCCGCTTCCTCCTCCTCCTCCGCTTCCTCCTCCTCCTCCGCTTCCTCCTCCACCACCACCGCCCACCTTCCTCCTTGTGTTGCACAAGTCCGTTTGACAATTGTCGCATTTGCACTTATCAGGATGGTCACTAGGAGGGCATATGGGGCCACAACCATGCACGTAGCTTTCCACACCTAGGTTAGGATTAGTACAATAATTCGGAAAAATTGAATAAAGTAAAGAGGCAGAAAAACACAGCTTTGTTTTTTGAATCAAGAAAATTTTCGCAGTTTGATGTAGAATGTTGGAAGTAGTTTGAAATTCGAGTTTATCACCTCCCCAATCACTCACACTCACTCACCTCCATATTTACAAGTGTAGGTATTGCAATCGGAGAATCCCGGACCCGCAGGACACTCCATTTCCTGAAGGCCATAGTCCACTGGACCGCCGTCCTTACCTATTCCGTATGCACCGACATAGCATTTGATCCCTAAATCCTGATATTCTTTGTTCGAGATATTATAAATCTCAAAAATACGTTTGCTAAACATTTTTTAATCGTATTTTTAAATTTAATTTTCCAATAAAATCACTTATTTTTTCTTCACAAACCGAGGGCGGCGGATACCATAAATGCCATTATGGTGAACATAAAGATAGCTTTGTTTAGAGACATTTTGACGCTTTCTTTGAAGGATTTGTTGGGATAGAGGTGAATAGATAAATTGTACTATCTGAAAATTGTAAACAGTGAAAACTCTTAGAAAAAACAATAGTTTTATGCATTTTTACTATAAACAACGAGATTTTCCGATCAGAAAAAATGGTGTTTAAATTAGGTACGTGCGAAATAATATTGACATCATACAGTTCCTATGCTTATAGCATTTATTTTCAAAATAAAAGTAAACGCACATAAAAACTGGTCTTTATGGTCTTAATTTTAAAATAAAATTTCAAACAAAAATCTTTAAGAAACCAAGCCAAGACCTAAATATTTAAAAAATAATAATGAAATTTCTTAAAAACAGGGTGGTAGGGGGTAGGGGGTTTCTTCATTTTTATCGTAAGTCCGTACACAGGGGTGTACGGATCTAAAATAAGAAAAAGTTTTAAAATAAATATGATCCACTAGCCGGGGAAAAATAGGTATTTTAATGGGGGAGGTAGTTGAGTTTGAAAGGACCGAATCCAATGAAGGACTTGAAATTCCCCCACCAACACTCGCTCGAATCCAATGAAGGACATGAAATCCCCCAAACTCAAACTCAACTGGCGGCTTAAAATGCATGGTATATTTGTTTAGTAGATCATCAAATATTATGTTAAACATGAACAGAGGAACAGAACAGGGACAGAACAGATTACCTAGGAACAGAAAAACGCTGAGCTGAAATTTTTTTTGAAATTTTTTATATTTTTCTAAATTTTATTTAAAAAATGAATGACTAAAGGTAAAGTGGTTTTCTCCGAGCAGCAGGATGTAATTGATGGGACGCCTTATTTGAATTCGCATTTTGAAGCGAATAGTTGAAAATAAAAAAAGGAGAAAGTAAGAAGAAAAATTCCTTTCGCGTCTGCTTACCTTCTTATTTTCACATATTCTTTCTTTCGTTTCGATAGACGAAAGAACTCGGCAAATAAATCCTGCTCGGAGAAAAGGGCTATATCGCTTTTATTTTGGTAGCTAGCTAACTAACGAGAAAGGCGAAGCAATAAGGAGGGGAACGATGAAAACTAATTAAATCCTTAAGTTTCAGATCAAATTTTTCGGAAGATAATCAAAGATGCTGGTAACGGACGAAGGTACAGCTATTGGTTCCAATGAAACGGCCGCAATGATTAATGCAGATGAGCATGAGTTGGACACAGATCCCGGCATCGGAGTTCAACAAGGCGCCAATGATGCCAATTCGTCCATGCAGCGCCACTTGTCAGCCGCAGTTCTGGCAGTTGTGGAAGAGCCAACCTTCAATTTACGCCTAATTGAAGCGGTCAAACAGAGCCACTGTCTTTACGATGCATCGGATAGGTGAACAAGTGTTTTGTAGTAAAAACCTGGAGAATATAATTTATGAATTTTATTAAAAATTTTACCAAAGAATGAGAGCTTTAAATTTCATTTATTCGTTCTTCTAAGCAGAAATTTTAAAGAATTAAGGAAATTATAAATTAAAAAGGTTAAAAATTTAACAAAATCGTTTTTAATGATTTAATTTTTCATTTTTTCTCTACCTCTACTCTACCGAAAAAGGAGGCACATCATTTTGTTTAGCAAGCTCGATACTTTTGAAGGAATCACATTAAACGAAATTACGATATGGATGTCTGTTGTATAGTAAAATTTTACGTGTATCGAATATTGTTTTTTTCCGAAATACCAACCCTTTACAAGGTCTAGGACAAACATAAAAAATTAAAACCATATAATAAACAAAGCAGGCCCGTAACGAGAGCAGGCATTTCGGGGGGGGGGGGGCTATGTACAAAAAAGGTCAAAATTTTTTTGCGGTGATTTAAAAAAACGTTGATTTTAAAAAAAATGTGGAAAATTGACTAAAAAGGGATAAAAAATGCATTTTCGCGGCGCCGATAGCCCCCCCCCTGTTACGCGTTTCGCGTTACGGGCCTGAAACAAAGCTAGAAAGGTGAAAATATTTGTTTTTAAACATTTTAGACAATATCGGAGTGCGGATTACAAAATCAAGGTGTGGAATAGGCTTGTCCACGTGCTTGGATTTCAAGGCGATGCGAGAACACTATACAATAGATGGAAACAACTCAGGGACAAATATGCAAGCATTTTTATATATTTTAAGAGTGCAACGTCAACTTAGAGTTTAATTTGGCTCGTCTGGGTGGTTGGGAATAGGATTTACCAGGGGCGTAGCTAGCCTCGAGTTTCGGGAAGGGCGGATTCAACGCGGCGAAAAATTTTCGCGAATTTTGAAAACATAAAGGGGGACCCTATTAAAAAATTTAATTTTTGGAATTTTGGCGGGGCGGGGCGGGCGCCCCTCCCCGCCCCCTAGCTACGCCTCTGGGATTTAAATACTTGTCTTTCTGACAAGTAGTATAATTAAAATATTTATTTTTGAAGAAAAATAACTTGAGACCAATGCCTAAAGTATTGATTTTTGAAACCCTAGAAATACTCCGATTTTTTAAATTAAATTTGTTAGCGCGACTGCAATTTGCAGAATTCTTTCAGTTTACCAGAAAATTGAATGAGTTGCGTGTTTTTAGGGAAAGGAAAAAAAGAAGTTGAAATACAGTGGCGAGCAACAATCCCAGTGGCAATATTATAAACATCTTGAATTTCTTGACCCACACATGGTCGACAGAACTCAGCAACGTTTTGAGCGCAACAAAGAGGGAAAGACGGAACAGCGTCAAATAGTCATTACGGACCCAAATTTTGCTCTTCATCTGATCAACGAGGTTCGCCTTCAGCCCTGTTTGTATGATATCAAGGACCCTAAATATCGACATACAGAATACAGGTGATATTTTAATAACAATTATGGTTTAGAAATCAAATAAAAGTTTCTTTAGGAACCAAGCGTGGTCAGAGATTGTCAAAAACTTGGCATTCCCAGGTATAATTGGGGTTTAAAATGTTTAAACACATTTTTTAGTATTTAGACAATTAATTTTACCTGATAACTTACCATAATAATACATGGATAGGTAGACTATAAAACCTACTGTAGTGCACTATTGAAAAGAAGGCTGAAATTACTTTAAATCTTCAAAAATAACTGAAAAATTGGAGCTAAATTAATATAGTTTTTATTGTAAAATATTTTTAGGAGACGTTAATGCTCTTTACAAGCAATGGAAAAAGATTAGGGACAGATATGTGCGTGAGAAAAGGAAATTAAGGATGACAAATGGCATTGAGCATGAGGAGCCAAGTTGGGAACTCTATCGTGAACTCATGTGGATAGACCCATTTTTGGACGAAAGGGCGGCGTAAGTGATTTGGAAGTTGGAAGATCATGGTTTGAATTGAAATAATTTGTTGAAGATTGAAAAGGGCATTTTAACAAAATTAGCATATTTTTATTGAAAAATTAGTAACATAAATTAACTTTAAAATTAGAAGAAAAAATTGATACACATTGAAAGGAATAAAAAAATATTTATGAACAATCTACTTTGTGTACCCATCTCAAATCCGCTATTTTGGGCATCTTCGTATATAAATCGGTTGCATTCAGGCAAGTCAAGAGAAAGAGAGAAAGTAGCGAACTCTCAGCCGATGAAGCATTATTCCTTTCGGAAGATGCTTACGCCTCAACACTCAACTCGACCGGACTGAATTCGCTTTCCAGGAACGATGAATTGAACAATTCCCAATCTTCACAACAACAACAGCCTCAGGTGCAGCAACACAATTACAGTGGATTGGTGATGCAGAGCTCTGCGCAAGGCATTGAAGGGCCCATGGTTATTGGCCATCAACTTCAACAACTTGTCAAATTACAGCCCCAACAACATATTGCTTCAGCAACTGCTTTGCAGGTTATAAAACAAGTGAACATTAATTTTTCAATTATTTAATTAAAGAATTCGACAAGATCGAGAGGATCTGGTGTCGGGGGAACCCTCATTGGAGCAAGTGGGCTTGGATTGAGCAATGCAGCCACTACTGGCAACACTGCACTGATGATGCCCATTCAATCTCAGCAACATGTCCCAATCACAACAACACAACTTCATCACCAGTTAACCCATGGACAGCATCAGGGAGCAACACAACATGTTATAATCACAAATGAACCAGCGACTATTGATGGAGACAGAGCATTTGCTATCAGGTGTTGTAGTTGTACCTCACTATTAAATTTTGTCAGTAAAATTTTTAAAATTTATTTTTAATTTTTTTAGCTACATTTTTGCTATTTATAATGGATTTCTACAAACTACTTGATAAATTGAAAATTTAATCCTAAGTAACAATATTAATGATATTTGCAATAAACCGTATTTCTTCTAATAGAATCCCCGGGGTCTATTTTTCAATACCTCCCGGAGGGGGGGAGGCTCTATTGGAGAGGGGTTTTACTAGAGGAAATAACGGAAATTTTTATACGTCCCCAAAATAGACGCAGACCCGTATCCTGGATTGGATTTCGGGGGGGGGGGCTATGTACAAATTTTTTGGTGACCTTTTTTTCGCGCCGAAAAGTCGATTTTTAGGGGCGCATTTTTATTATTACACCGAAAAATCGATTTTTATGGGTGCATTTTTGGTTTGAAAGGTCAATTTTCATAGGCGCCGCGCGAAAATTTTTCGCTAATTTTGAGAACTAAAAGGGAAAATCCTAGCGAAAAAACTATAGTTTAAAAACTATAGGCGAATTTTTTAGCGATTTTTGAAAACAAAAGGTGGGACCCTATTAAAATTTTTTAATTTTTGTCATTTCGATGGGGGCTTCAGCCCCGATAGCCCCCCCCCCAGGATACGGGCCTGAATAGACGGGGTACATTGTTTTTGATTCTAGTGAAAATAATAACAGTTACGAAATGTTTCAGTGTGGCAGCAGATTTGCTTTGTCTGCCTGAACATGCTCGCGCGATGGCTCGAGCACAAATTCAGCATCTTCTTGAAAATTCGAAAATTACCATTGTGAAGGCTTGATCAAATTACCTCACTCATCAAATCATTTTAATACTAACTTAGGCAATTTACCTGCTCATCAGCCAAAATTTAACCTTAATTTAATAATTTTTTAACCCAATAAGCAGATAAACTGTCACTTTTTTTTTCTTTCGATATTACAAATTGTCAAACAAATACACATGGTCTAGATCTGTAAGTATAGTTTCTTATTTTTTTATTTCTATATATCCAATATAAGTGAAACAATTATTAATTTTATTATTTCGCTTCGGTAAAAGCTCATTTTTGGAAAATTAAATTTCTAAAGATGACATTTTTGCTGTCTAGAATGAAAATTTTATAAACAACTCCTTAATGCATCGTGCAAAAATATTTTATAATAGAAGTTTCCTTAAAGGAAAAAGATTTCCGATTTTGTTTCACTCCTGCTAATGTCCATTTCCTCATTATCTTAATTATTCTGTATAGCTTTATCATAGCTGGATTCATAAAAATTAAATGAATTATTTGATCTATTTTGACACTCTAATATACATATGTCTTTGGTTCTTGGTATATATTATTTATGTGTATTGTATGAACTTAAATTGCACAAATTTATTAACAAATATTTTCACAACCGGCTTTCAGCTATTATGTCAACATTGATGAGCCAACTGGGCTTCCATGCGAAATGCAAATGTTGTTTATGCAAAGAGATGTGTGAGGATGTGAATTCACTAGAAACTCACTTGGCCAGTGTCCACGTCATGTATTTTTTGTTTTTAATTTTAATTTTGTTTCATATCTTAATTTTCTCAATAGGTATTTTGCCTACGAATGTGGTGAGTAAATTTTTCAGGCTAAAAAGTAAAAACTGAATTGTAAGATCACTGCAAGGATGCATTGTTTCCGACTGACCATACGTTGCGCGAACATTATGCGAAAGTGCATCACAAAAGTATATTCAACGTGAGTCACTGAAAAATTACGGTTGAAAAGTAAGTAAGGAAAGTAAGGCATCATTAAAATTTCGAAGCGAATTCAATTTTAATGGTGGCAGAATATGATAGAAATAACGTATGTATAAACCACAATAGAATGAGAATATCCAACTAAACACTACAACATTGATTTATTGCAAAAATGTTAACTATACTTCTTTTCGCTCAGAAAAATGCCAACCCATGTTAGTCGATAGAAACTACAGTAAATTCAAATAATAATCAATAGAGTTTGTATGTTTTACCACATAAATAAAATCGCGTCGAAACGACTAAAAACCTTACAATTAGTGAACAGTTTACAAAAGAAAAGGTGTGTAAACATTTATTTGCAATAAATCAGAGGACAATAGGATAGGAAAAGATATTTTTAGGATTTTGCGCCAATTTTCCGTTGATTTTTTGTATTATATAAGTATGTTTTTAACAGATCAAGTACAAAGTATCGCCGGAATTGGATGAAAGACGCGAGAAACTCCGTCAATTGGTTTCACAATCGACGACTTCTGACCACACTCAATTTGCACAAAACAGTGCAAGTTCATACACTTCGCAGCTTCTCCAAAATTGCACTGCACTTCTGCACAAGCAATTTCTCTCCTCCAACGATTTTCTAGTGAAATGTGAAATTGAGAACAATGATTCGTTCAAACAGGAAAAAGATTCGGTAGGCCGCCAATCGGGGAAATGTTTATTAGGTTACTGGATGGGGAGCATACATACAATACAGTATGACACCAATGCAACCAAATATCCGAATTTCACCTAAAATTGAGGTCAATTTAAAAATTTGCAAAAAAAATTCTATTAAAATTCGTAGAGGCCTTTTCCATTCGCAATGTGTTAGTTAGCGTCCATGTCGAAAACTGATATTATTTCCTCCAACATTTTCTTAAAAGTAATATTAAACGAGTTTTAGCCATCTATTTCTGACCGCAAGCCTTATGCTGAAGAACAATCTGCGTTTGAAGCTTCAAACTCAATATTGTGCGTTTGCCACTGGGGCTTAAAATTTTCAAAAAATTGTTTTTTTTATTCCAAAATACCAAAATATGAGTTTTTCACTCAAACAAAAAAAACACTCATAAATAGAACAACGTAAAAATCAAAAATTTATGCCAATGTCTGCACCAGTGCCAATTCATTTTTTACTTAAGGGAGAAGGACGAATATTTCCCACTCCCATTGCAACATAATTCTGCAACTCCGCAATTCCGTGACAGTTTGAACACATCGTTGAGCTCGAACGGTAAGAAATGCAATGTTTTTTGCATATTTTATTGATATAAATATAGATTCATCAAAAAGCAAAGGAAAGAAACGGAGAAAGACTCGTAATCCGAGAGATGAAACAGACGAAGCCGAAAAACCGAAAGGAGTAAATAATAAATTTAAACATTGTCCTTTTATTTATCCCCAATAATTGTTAAGTTTTAATTTTTTTTACCATTAGCAATTGGTTGAATGTCCCGGTTGCAAGCGGATGGTGGGCAAATACCGCAACTCTATGCTTATACACGTCAGCACGCACCATTGCGATTTGCCTATTTTCGAGTGTCTCGCGGAGGGTTGCGCCAAAAAATGGTATTCCATCTCGGCAAGGACCAAGGAACACGTCGAGTCAAAACATGGAGGGAACTTTGCGCTTCTCAAAGTATTTCTAAGTTTGAATTCGATTTATGAGATTGACTTTTCAATTTCGGACAGCCTCTAAAAATTAAGCTTCAATTTGGGAAATTCCAAACTAGGTAGCTCCAATTCCGGCATTAGACCCGTAGCTGGGGGAATGGGGGGGGGGGAATTCCCCTCCCCGAAATGTCAAAAATTAAAATTTTTAATAGGGACCCTTTGAAACTACATATCATTTTTCAATAGAGTCTCCCCTTATTGAACCCAAGATCCGTCAAAAAAATTTCGCGCGGCGCCTATCTGCGACGCAAAACTATGAAAATTTAGCTCTCAAACTAAACATACACACCATAAAAGCCTAATTTTTTCGTGCAATATTAAAAATACCTAAGAATCGAATTTTTGGCTCGAATAAAAAAGGTCGTCAAAATTTTTTCGATCCCCCCCCCCCCGAACCCCGAGGCTAACTACGGGCCTGTACCGGCACCATACCCATAATATTTTATTACTTTGAGATAAACTAACATTTTATAGTAAATTTATTTTTTACATAATTTAAGCCGAATTTGTTGTTTTTAGGACAATCGGAGTGAGCTGTTGCCAGAGTTGAGGTCCACTACTTCCCAACTCTTCCCTGGTCTTTATTGATTGAACAAATTAGTGTATGTCAACGGTCATGGAACAATTTGAATTTTGTAAAAATGTGTCAATTTGATTAGTTAAAAGTGTGATGGTATTCCCCAAATATATATGTTGATCCTGAATTCACTGCGAATAATAAAATATATTCTATCTGCATAAAAATGTTTTTGGTTCAACTAATGGATATCCCATCTTCAACTTATCTAATTTCACGATGCGCTATAAATTTTCCAAATTTTTGAGAAAATGCTTTCAGCCTTCATCAAAAGATTGTCGCCCTTTCTACGAAGGTGCATGGAACAGCAGAAGAACGGATCGTCGCCGAAAAAGGCCCCGAAAAATGCCGCCAAAAGTGGACGATTGGTGTGGGTGGACTGCGAGATGACCGGACTGGAAGTGGGCCATCATCGACTAGTGGAGATTGCCTGTATTATCACGGAAGCGGATCTTACGGTAAACTTTCTTTGTCTCGTTAGTTTTAATTTTAACTATTGGCGTTTCCAGAAAAAAAGATTTATAGGAATTGTGTAGTTCTAAACCAGTAAAATTAACAAACAATATTCAAATCAATCTTCCGCCAAAGAATTCATATAATGCGTCGTTTTTTCTTCTTCAACTTTGCAAATAGGCCTTCAGCTCTGAAAAAGTTTTAAATTAGTCTGTTTGGTGTTGTTTAATTAATTTCAATTGTAAGATAGGCTAATAAGGTAGGATTCGGTGGTGATCAACACCAACCATTCGGACCCGTGAGAGACAATTTGAGCTGTATAATCATAGTTGGATTTGACCCACCGTCAGGGCTGATTGTACCGTCCGCATCCTTGTCGACCTTTTTGAAGCCTCGTTCGACCGCCTCCTCCAAATTTTTGGCCTTGAACTTGTCCAACTTCTTCTTCAGCTCCTCTGGGTCCATTGTCTTCGACTTTTCCTGCCAAAACTCCAATGCCTCGCTGGGCGTTATCTTCCCGTTGCCATCCTTATCCACCGACTTGAACAACTGTTTGAACTGTTCTTCCGCATCCCCCGTTGCGGTGGAATTGTTGCCTTGTTGAGTGGACTAAAAATCTAACTTTTTACTTTTATTATTTTAGCAAGAAAGAGTGTATATGGATAGATCTAATCTGATATAAGACTCACTCCATCAAACGGGTTTAAGCCATTTAATTAGCTAGTGGAAAAGTTATTTGTTTTGTACCAATGAAATGAAGCCGATGAGGAGCAGAAGCGGGAGGAATGTACGACGCATCGTGGGCCAATTCACCAATTTTTGAAGACAATTATTGGTTGGTGAGTAGGGAAAGTTGTGGTTGAATGAGTAAAGGTGGAGAAAGTGTGCTGGTCGAGTGGTGTGCTGCCGATGAGAGCGAACGATGTGAAAAATTTGTCGTTTTGTGATCGGAAAGGGAAGGGGAAAGAGCAAGTTGGCCGCGCAGAAACGGGAAATGAGAGTTTGGGTTGGGGGAATGGGAAATGATCGATGGTGGACGATGTGCCACCCGATTTGATTAACCAGTCGAAGAGCGGGGGAAAAGAGACTTTTTGCGGAATGGAAGGGAGAAAAGGCAGAAACGGTTCCGATTTGATTGATTGACTAATTTGATTGATTGACTAATTTGATTGATTGTTTCTTTAGGCGGTCAGCGAGTTCGGTCCGGTTGCGATTAGCCAGCCGCCGGAGGTGCTGGAAGCGATGAGCGACTGGTGCAAGCAGACATTCGCCAACAACGGACTGACCGAGCGGATCAAGAGCAGCAGCACGGGCGAGCTGGAGACCGAGAAAATGGCATGTTGGGGAAGATTGGCAAAAATGTGCAAAAAATCTTTTAAAAAACAAGCCATTTTTATCTTCAATCGGCACTGGTTTATTTCAAAGTTTTAGCACAAAGTCTATCAAGCATGAACAGAGAAAATACCTGCGAGAATACACCATGGGTTGGGTCTGATCCCGTAACAACGTTCATTGTGTAGTTGATGATCTTTGGACCTTAAAGGTGTTGGACTTTTTGCAACTACACATTCCGCCGGGAGAATGTCCACTGGCCGGCAACAGCGTACATCAAGACAAGGTGTTTTTGGACAAGTACATGCCCAACTTGTGCAAACAATTACATCCCTACCGTATCGTCGATGTCAGTACCGTCAAAGAGGTGACTAACGGGGGTACTGTAGAATCAAAACGTACACATACCATAACCCATACCTCTGCAGCTGGTCAACAGATGGTATTCGGACACTGAAGTACTGAGGAACAGACCGGACAAGAAGGGCACCCACTTGGCATTGAACGACATCCGGGAAAGCATAGAGGAGCTGCAATTCTACCGGACACACTTTTTCAGGGATATTCCGTCGGCCGAAGGGAAATGAGGATTTGGTTGGCTGGGATGGACATAATAAGTCACCACAGCATTTAATGGATAGTATTTTATTTTGTTTATTTATTTTTCGTGTTAATACATTTGTCATTTTGCGACTTATCCGATCTTATCATGTGCTGCGGGTACCGTGGTGCCACTTCCTTCCCCTCCTCCCCCGCCAGCCGATCCCGTCGGTCCCCGGCTGTCCCCCCTCCACCGGCACTCCGTCCTCAGCTGTTGCAGTTGCCAGCCCAGTGCTTCGCACCTGTCCCCGTCCTGCCCGTGCTGGTTCTCCTCCCGCTCGTCCTGTTCCTCCTCCCCCTCCAACTCCCCGCTGCCATTCATTCCATTGCCTGTGCCAATATTCCCCAATTGTTGATCCGTGGAGGGACGTCTAAAGGGATTAAAAATTCAGTTTTAAGGTTCGTTTCAATTATAATTTTACCTGGAGAACGCCCTGGCCTCTCCCTCGAATCCGCACCGAACCTGAACAGGGCATAGGAAAAGGGGTGGGATGTTGTTGGGTTGGACTGCTCCAATTCGCTCACTTTGTCCGTCATGTAGGCGATAAGTGTGCGCCATGCTCGTCCCGCCTCGCGCGTCTTTTGCACCGCTTCGACTGCACAAAATTTCTCCATGGCAATTTCCTGAACAGGCCGAGGGTAATATATATTAATTATATCCTCCACCAAAATTTACCCCAAATTTTTCCCACACTTCGGCACTCAGTCCGGCGGAATGGGCCAATATCTGTGGGGTCGTGAGATAAATGTGTTCAAATATCCCTTTGTCGGCTTACCGCGTGCTGCTGTCCCAGTCCTTTGATCATCGTGCTGATCTCCTCCCCGCCCTCGTTGCCAACTGGGCCCGCCGTCTCCACAAAAGCGACCAGTTCATCGAAAAACCTTGAAATTTAGTAAAATGTGTTTTTTGGCCAAGTTGGCTTCTCAAAAACCTACTTGGCCATCAGCCGAACGTGCTCATCCAACGTGGCCAAGTTGGTCAGGCCAGCGGAGGAGGAGGCAAAACAGTCCACATAAGTTGCTTTGTAGAAGATCTTAAAAATCCAAAATGGACTTATCAATCAGTAGTGATTAGTTGGCCCATTGGTTGTGATTTTGTGTTGCTGACCTCTTTGACCGCCGGTTCCTGCTGCTCCAGCTCCAACAGGATCTTGCGCATTAGTGGAGCCAGCTGGTGGCGCATTTGGCGCCAGGTGGAGCACAGTGCCAGCCGCTGGCCCGCGCTCATCCGGCCGAGCAGTGATTGCGCCTCGATAGACCCTAAAATGTGTACAATAATTAGTCCTTTTTAGATCCCTTTTTAATTACCGTACCCCATGCGTGCCTTTTCCCTTCAAGCCAACCCCCCTCCTGTCAGCACTTGCCCTACTCATCAGTTTTCTCAACACCCATGTACGGTCAAAGCTACCGTATATATCGAGCTACCGTATATGTCGATACTACCTGTTGGTGACCCGTATCCGTGCCATACCGTATACGATCCATATACGATCATATTATTATTTATCTCTTACAGCATATACTGTACCTGTCGGTACATCATTTCTTGCCCTCTACCGTATGTCTTTACAATATTCTGTGCACTTACCATATACGGTATGGTGCGTTATCGTACATCGACAGGAGTGCTTACCGTATCGATGCCGCGACGATTTGCTGCGATAGGCGCGCGAGGCGCTGCGACCGATGCTGCTGACGGAGGCGGGGTTTGGGGAGGTGCAGGGGGGCGTGAAGACGATGCTGTGCTGGACTGGACAAAAATGGGGGGGGGGAGAATAATAGTCAAAATTAAG
>JAQIYK010000442.1:0-14315 GCA_034700465.1 Rotylenchus robustus
GGAGGGGGGCTCTATTTTTTAGTGAAAATTTTTTCGGAAATAAAGGGAAAAAGCCAAAAAAATGGATTTTTTGGTCAAAAAATTTGCTTTTTTAATCAAAAATGTGCGATTTTCTTTGGAATTTTGACTATTTTTACAAAAATTTTCATCGAAACACTGAAAATTGATGGGAATTAGTCTAATTTTGTTATTTTTATATGCCACAATTTTTTTTCGAAAATATATAAAAAAAATTCCCACCCCCATGTTTCGAGTCTATTAGAGGGGTTCAATTGGAGGGGGGTTCCATTAAAGGAAATACGGTAATAAAAGATTTGATCTGAAAAAATTTGGCGATGTCAAAATTTTTCAAAATTTCCTATTCATACCATTGCATTTTTGTCCCCGTCCCCGCGCGTCCCCGAGCTCCGTCTCCTCACGGTGACGGTGTTCTCATATTTTGCAAAAATCATGGGGATTATGGGGATCGCAATTACGGATTACGGCTTACGGAAATTACGGGGTTACGGAATTCCGTAAGTAGAAATTACTTGCGGGCAGCCCTGATGGGGATTCTCCCACTGCCAAGGGTAGTAAATTTTGGAAAATTCTGCGCAATATATTGCGCAAAACGGCTGATTACAGAACACATACAGCCCTCCATTTTGCTTTGTTCTTGCTTCGTATGTTGTGCAGAATTTTGTTCTACGCAACATTTTGCGCAGAACGAAGGGAAAAAATTTTGAACACAAAAGTCTATTTTCCGAGCAGTTGTTGCGCAACATGTTACGCAAAACAACTTAGTGTTGCACAACTTATTGCGCAACAAAATGCTTTTCTGCGCAACATATAAAATTCAAAAATTATAGAAAAATTCCATGTTACGTGATTACTCACGTGCCCAATCACATGACGTGAAATCACGAGATGGACTTTGCGTTACCGATATTTTATTTGCGTTGACCGATATTTTCTCTTAAACATTACAAATCTTTATAAGAAAAAAGAAATTAATTGTTTTATTTGGTGCAAATGATGCCAGAGAAAACATTCTGTGCAGTATGTTGCGCAACAAATTGCTTTTTTTGAACTCCTCGCCCCTGATACCCCATAATCGAATATTTTTGCACTAAAAATCGAATCTGAAATTTTTCCGAAAAATTCTAGTTCTAGGCCCCTATTTCGAAAATTTAGCCAAAATTTCTCAAAAATAATGTCTTTTTTAAACTCCCCGACCCCGTTTACCCCATAATCGATTATTTTTGCACTAAAAACCGGATCTGAAAATTTTCCGAAAAACCCGAGGCCTAGGCACCTACCTCGAGCGAAATTTTTTAAAATTTTTAACATATTCGTACTCGCCTCGTCGAGAGGAATCGATTGGTACCAAAATTGTGTCAAAGTTTAATGTAAAAAGATGATTGACACACAAAAAGCTTCCAATATAGTATTGAGATGTAAACAATAAAATAGGTACAATATTCAGCAAATTTTAGGCTTTTCTGCCTCTGACCATCTACATTCCATTGTGTGTTGAACTTCTCCTCGTCACCACAACACTTTCCGAATACATTCCCTTCCCGGTCATCCAGTACTACATTATGCTGGTCAATGTCCCCATGTTCTTCCCTCCGGCTCTGAATCCGGCAATCACAATTTTTGCCATCAAAGCCTATCGAAGCGCCTTTTTGGACGTTTTGAGCCGCAACTATTTGGACAAGTTGCGCTGCAACATTTTTTGCAAACAAAATAGCACAACTGTGAACCCGAAGATTGATGTGGTAGTTAATGTTCCGCGATCCGACGAAATTAGATTGGCACTAACCAATTGCAGGAATGTAAATTGAAGGATGGAAAAACTCACTTACCCCCAAAAAGTGCTCACTTTCCACCCAAATTTTTAAGCACCCCAAAAAGTGTTCACTTTCCACCCAAATTTTCGAGCACCCCAAAAATATGTTTCGGGCGCAAGAATAAGAAGTCGGTTCAGGGCCGACTCTGAAGGCCTGCTGGTTGTAAATTTTTCCCAGGATTTTTTTTCTTCAAATTTTCTCCAAATTATTTGGCCTAAAATGGTAAAAAATAAAAATGGACCTAAAATGGACTTTTACTCTTTTATGGTACTTTCCTGTTTACCGTCTAACTTTTTAGATGTTACTTTCCCCTCCAAAGGGATAGAATTGTTAATCATTTTTAATTCGCGCCGAAAAGTCGATTTTAAGAGGTGTATTTGGTTTGGGAGCTAAATTTTCATAGCTTCGTGGTAAAAAAATTTCCCGAAGTTTGAGAACATAAGTGGGAGCCCTGTTAAAAATTCATAGTTTTAGGCGCCGCCGCGAAAAATTTTCCCATCCTTAGGGGTGTATAGCCTGAGCCAAAAATAGCCAAAAATTTTCAGCTCCGGCTCCGACCTCCCAAAAATTTCAGCTCCAGCTCCGGAGCCGGAGCCATACCCAGCACTGGTTCCGGTATCATTTTACCATTCCTTCACAATTCACAAGAGATATAAACAATGACAAAAATAGGATTCTGATGCTGTTTGGGTGCTGATGTTGCTATTTCTGTTCCTCCCCCCTCAATCCCAAATATTATTTTTGTTTGTTTTCTTTTCATTCATTTTTCCATTTTTGTACCATCTTTGGCTATAAATGCATTGTGTTTTAAGAATGAATGTCAATTCAGTGTTTGTTATTATCAATATATTTTTGTTTTCTCTTTATTCTTTAAAAGACCGAATTCTATTTTTAAAACACTTTTGAGAGTTGTTAAATTAGAGAAAATATAGAGAGAGATAATGAATTATAGTTATTATTAAGGAGATATACTTATGTAATAACAAAAAATTAATGCAAAATTTTATTTTATTTTTTAAAAACGAATATATAAAAAAGTGCAAAATTGTGAAAATTAAATTATTATATAAATTTAGCAATTGTTATTTATTCATATAATATTTTCATTAATATTAAAAATGTGATTAATAATATCAGACAAATGGATTTTTTTATTTGTATTTTTGCAAATTATTCGTTGCGATAATACGTCACAAAAACATTTCCCTTTTTGAGTGCCTCAAGGTCAGCAAAAATTCGGACCAAAAATTAAAATATAAAAACCAAATAATATTTTGGTTTTGTTTTCAAAGCGCACAATAAAATTTAGAACCTATTGAATTATAATTAAAAATCAATTAATTTTTTTTCTTACATAAATATTTTTTGTAAAATTTAGAAAATTTAAAAATTGTGTACACAATTTTTAGATAATTTAAAAATTAAAATGTTTGTTTTGCAATATTTTATTTTTTCCATTATTTTTTTCATGACAACTTCTGAGAAAATTCGTCAGGTTTGGTAAAAAATAAAGTAAAATAAATGAATTAAATATTTAGTGCACTTGTGAGGCGCAAAAAGATTGTTTTGATGGGATCAAGGCGGTATCCGAAAAATGTCTCAAAGTTTGTCGTGGTCAAATCAAACCTGAAGCCAAGGTACCATCATACATATAATCATTGTTTAATTTAATCGATAAAAATATAAAATAAAATAAACATTAATATATTTTGTCTACAAAAATTAAATTATTTGTTATTTTTAACAAATTTTAGTTCGAAAAATGCTTTGACATGCGCATACCATTTGTGAAAAAAATGAGCGACTGCTTTAATGCCAAAATGGAACAAAAACAAAGGTAAACAAATATTTTTTGCATTTTAATAATTATCTGACAAATTATTTTTGTTTATTTTTTTCTGAAAAATCCGAAAGTTTTAAATTTTAGCCAAATTAAAAACTGTTAATTCAAATTAAAAACAATTAAAAATTCTTTACATAATAATAATTTAAATAATTATTTTATATTTAGTTGTTCATCAGCAAAAAGCTTAATCGACAAATTTGATTTTGGTGCATTATATGTCAAGCAATTGCGGCCAGAGGTTGAGGCCAAACAGAAAAAATTTATAGGTTTAATTTTTTAAAATTAATTACTTATTTAAAAATGAGATAATATCATCCATACATTTTTACCTAATTTATTATAATTAAATCTGCAAATTTAAAAAAAAGAAGTATTTAGATGTCATTGAAGGACTGAACCACACAGTTATGGAAAAATTTGCAAATTTTTTGCATTGTGGACGCGAATGTGCCTTCGACAATGTGCAGAGAATGCAATGTTTCAACAGAAAAAAGATATTGTAAATTCAAAGCCAAAATAATTAATTATAAAAATGCAAAAATTAACTTAACGCAGAAGCAATGAAAATTGATGTTATTTATTTATTTTTTGAATTTACGGCATGTTTAAGCTTTTTACTTCTTAAAACGCAAAAATTATAACATATTATATTTTACCAAAATAAAACTATTTTATTTATTTTTTGATTTTTTAATTTATATTTTTGAAACATGTTTAGCGACTATTTTTTAAAATAAAACAAATAATTTCACCAAAATTAACATAAATTATCATATACAAATTCTTATTTTGATGTCATATTATTATTTTTTATTTGCACTTTAAAATAATTTTAATTATTATTTTCGAAATAATTTTTAAATTATTATTTTTTGATGCGCACCAAAAGTGACTGGAACATTGCTGAAAGATGGAATTAATCAATGCTATGACGAACTGAAAGTGATTAATCACCAACGCGATTTGTGCCATTGTTTTCAAGAAAAGGGCATTGGGTCGAAATTAAATAATTAAAATTGATAAAAAAATAAATTAATTTGAATGTTTAGGAAGTTGAACACCCTTTGTGGGCAAATCAAAGAACACTGAATTGGATGGAAAAAGAACAGCGAACTTTAATTTAAAATCAGTGATTGTTGCTTATTAATTTATTAGCATTAATTTACGATATTTTTTGCATAAACATTTAAAACATTTTTAAATTTTGATTTATTATTTACACTAATTTTTTGTTTAAAAGGTGTGTATAAATTTTAGATACAAAATTTGCGAGTCATTCATTCAAGAAGTTGAAATTGAAAAATATCATCTCTAATAAACTAAAAACATGTTAATTAATGCAGTTGAATTTTTGAAATTTATTATCTTGATTTTCTTTTTTATAAATATTCTTAAAATTCTCAATTTTAAAATTTATTAAAATTATTAGTATTATTTTTTGGCAAAGTAAAAAATGTATTAACTCATTATTTTTATTTAATTATTATTTTAATTCTTTTCCGATATACCTATGTGATATTATTCATTGCATTTTTCTGAATTAATTGTTCCCAAATTGGTCTTTGTGCATCATTATTTTGGCCAAATTCGGAAGGGACTATTTATTGGGCCTAGCAAAGGCACAATGAATGGTCTCTGATGCATAATCATCAATCAAGTTTGGAAATAGGTATTATATTTATGGTGATGATCAAATAATACTTTGATATTATCTGGGGAGGCAATAAATTGTGTTGGATTTGGAGAAAAGTGCATTTTGATGTGCGATAATTCGGTCCATTCAAAAGGGTTTAAAAATCGCACTAATATTTTCAGAATTGAATAAATGATATCATAATCATACTATATTCACCGATTTGGAAATTGTGCACAAAAACACCACAAAATTTGTTTCTTTTTATTGCGTTTCGATAAATCGGTTTATTTGCAAATTATTCTCATAAGCATACCATAAAATTTTTTATGGGTTACAAAATATTTGGCTAATAACGAAAAAAGAAAGAAAATGGGACGAAATATCGGGAAATAACGGAAAATAATTTGGAGACTGGTCTCTGGTGCATTTGAAAAGAAATTTCGGGAAGTAAAAAAGGGAAAAATAGAGACAGTTCTTTGGTGCATCTAAAAGAAATTTGGGAAACATAAAAAACACAAAATTTGTCTTCAAAATTTGATGAGCAATGGGGAAAAGAAATTTATCGGAAAATTTAATCCCCTATAAATACGCTAGAATTTCCATTCCTTTTAATTATAGCCATCGAGTTTTTGTTTGAAGAAATGATAATTTGAATGCATCTGTTTTCGAAAATATAAAATGCAGTAATTGTGATTTGTGATACTGTTCTTCAATGGTCATTCATTCCCCTCCTTCAATTGCCACCCCTCCAAGAAAGTTGGAATAATATGTTTTAACATTTTGAAGCAACAATGAGTCTTTGTGGGCAATAATGCTCAATTTACTTCAGAATTTGACCAAATTTCTAAATTTTTGCAATTCTTAAAATAGTCAAAAAAACAACAGAAAAACTCATAAATCTCCATTATTACCCTTCTAACCGTTTTTCTAGATCGGTTATTAAATAAATAAATCACTGTAATTGTAAATTATAGCAATTTTAAACATTTTTAGAAATTTTAAATATTTTTGATCTAAAAATGCGAGTTTTGTCATTCATCGGCTTCCTTATGATGGCCTTTTTGGCGTTGGGCTTGCTGAGTAATGCACAGGACGAAGCAGTGGCGCCGGACGCGGAAGAACCGACTGGACCTGGACATCACCACGGCAACCATACGGTAGGCTATTGCAACGCCGCATTACAGTAAGAAATGATACAAATTGACAAACTAACATTTTAGGTAAAATTTAAATTTTAATTAAACTAAAATTTCAATAAATCTTTTAATGTTTTTAGCAAATCAATTAGCATGAAAAGTATAGAGAAGGGAGCATACTTTGTCCACGTATCAATCTTCCTTCAGTGAAAAACAAAAAGTGAACATGAAGAAAAAGGCAAGCTCAATTTCGAAATACTGCTCTTTACGTTGGAAAATGGGATGATTTGAATTAAAATCATTAAAAATCATTTTGCCAAAGGCAATAAAATTTGAATTGGATGTTTAGCGCCATCATGGCCATCACAAACACCACCACCACAAGGGCAATCACTCCTCGACACCTGAACCACCACCACCAGCAGAGCCAAGCGCATAATCGACATTACAAGAGTCGATCAGCTCCGTGGGCTTGTGATGGAAAAGTTGAAAAAATAAACGAAATTAAGCGATTAATGTTGTTGCATGTTTTGGAGCAGTTTGGAATAAATATTGTTAAAGAATTCGTAAATTGTTCTTTAAAATTTTTTTAAAAATTTAAAAAATGGTTTTTTTAAAATTTTGTTTATTTAATTTTTTTAAAAATGTAAATATTTAAACAAATATAATATAATTAAAAGCATAAAAGCTTACCTAGTTTGGTCTTAAAAACCTTAATTTCAAGTCGAGGCCTTATTTATAGCCCGAGATGTGGCGGGTCCAAGAAAAAAATCAACCAAATAAATCGAAAAAATAAGCTTAATTTAAATGTTTTAAAGCTTTTTTTAAATTTTAAACTCGTTACATCTTGTCCTGCCACATCTCAGCCTGCCTCATCTTGGGGTGTATCGACCGGTACTGCACCATAACCGATACTGTACCATTAGCAATAAATTAATTGTTTTCCAAAACCAATTTTTGTTTTCTCAAAATTAAATACATAATTAGATTTATAAATTATTTTGAAATTTCCTAATTTAATTTTCATTTTATGCTTGCTAATTTTGAAGAAAAAATCGCATACAAAAAAGTAAAATAAAATAAAATAAATTATTATTAATATATTCAACACCCAATCTATATATACATATCATCATCTTTTGATTGAAAAATGAATTTGAGTGAATTTGTAAATTCACTTTAATATTTTTCTTTTGTCCCGAAAATTTACCGAAACTATTTTTGCCATATCAAAGAAAGAGACCGCTAGAAATGCATCCATAAATATATAATAATAATTGAACAAAATAATTCTGCACAAATTTTAACCAACAAATATTTTTTGGGGGAGGTTTGATCACCTTTATAAGTATTATCATTTTCTTTATTTTTTTGCCCTTTTTTAATGATGTTGTTAGTGATTTTGTTATTTATTGCATCTTGCATCGGTGAGATATTGTGGCTGTGATTACACCCTTTGATCCGTTTGATCGAAAGGTTTGAAAAATAATTTATTTTAATTTTTACACAATTTTTTTTAAATATTTTTAGCTTTTCAAAGTACGGAAACATCGCTACGCTAACTTCGATAAGGATGGGATACTGTATGTTTTTTTAAATTTTTATTATTTTTTCAATTTATTTTTAGGACAATGGATGCCTCTTTGAACGGCAAATCCAATGAGATCACTTTCCCGAATTTGGAGGGTAATGAGCAGTACCAAGAGTTGTGCAACAAAGACCCAAAACTGATGTTCGAACTGTGCGAAACACAACGTTTGCGGGCGTGGACAGCGTTTGTCACTAAAAATTATAAATCGGGAAATAGCAATGAACGAAAAATAATTAAGTGAATTAATTCTCAAATAATGCTAATAATAATAATAATATTTTCAAATTCAGCCCAAAACCGACAACCGGCTTTGGATAACGAAAATTCGCATATTCAAAGTTTTATTTTAGTTAAAAAATCAATAGAACAACGTTGTAAATCTTATAGAAAAACAAAACAAAAATTGCCAAAATATTTTGTGCATAAAATGAAAAAATCGACTTTTGCATGTCTATATATTTAGAAATTAAAAATTTCTGTAAAAATTCTTTAAAACAAAAAATAAAATTTTTTGGTTTCGATTCAAAAATTAGAGTATTTCTGAATTGTTCCGGTTACGGTTACAAACCAAAAATATTTTTCATATGTTTTTTAGTGTGGTTATTTGTTATGAAAGTCAATTGGACCAGCCGGACATTAACCCATTCTATCGGCTCAAACCACATGTGAATTATTCCGAGATGGTAAAGGCAATTTGTGGCATAAAACAAAATGCCATAATTATAAAACGGTGAGTTCGGAAGCAAAAATTACCGTAACATTTTTAAATATCTTTTTATTCACCACCCTTGACAATATACAAGGACTTCAATCGGAAGACGTACACCGCGAAGGAGTGGACCGACGAGTTCCCGGACCTGGCCAACCGGGGCCACAGACTCAGTGACGAGCCCGGTCTGGGATTACTGCTGATGGACTTTGTACCCCCATACATGACTGTTTAGAACGTCAGTGTGTACGGATGGCTTCCGTTGAAGATCAAAATTGTGAGCAAAAGTTAAAGCGTAAAAATAAAAAATAATGAGATGAAGTGCAAAAATTATTACAATAAATAATGCTCAATTGACCTGTTATTCCATATCTCTAATTTTATTCCAGGTATAAATTAATATTTACAGAACGACTTCTTAAATTGGGTAAAATTGTAGATGGAGATCAGCTTACTTTTTATTTAAAATAATAAAATCAATCCACCAAAAAAGTTACTGTTTAATACTTCTCTAACTGATTGAATGCAATATCAATTTTTTCCTAAAATAATCCAATTGATTTTAACAAATAAAAATGAAATTTTTGAAGGTATAAAATAAAACATTCGAAAAATTAAGACCAGCCTTGGTTTGAAGCCGTGTATGTTGGGCTGGAAATTCTTGTTGAGCCGTGAGGTGGACGGCTTAAAAGCATCGATGTTCGTGCTACGGTACCAATTGCAGACTGGACTGCAGAGAGGGGCCAGTGTAAGCCAAACGAACACAAGCCAAAACACCGACTCGACATCGGAGGGCGAAGAAAACTGTAAATTTAAAAAAATAATTGAAAATATAAATTTTTTATTGGAAAACGTGGAAAAGGTTGATTGTTTTGTTAGTTATTTTTGAAAAAAATAATTGTATTTTTCTTTAATTTATTAAAACATTTTAATTCGAAATAAAATTCTAAAAAATCATTTTATTGTGAACAGCCTGTTTTTTGAAAATTAAATTTAGTTAAAAAATTAATTTTTCTTTGATAATTCAGCCCTCGGTATCGATGCCAGTCCGATGAATTTCCAAGGAAAAGTTGGAAAGGGCCTAAAGGGAGGTGGAAGCGGAACAATGATGGGCAGCAGAAAGATGCACGGAATCGGGAAGAAAATGCAGAGAATGTAAATGTCCGAACAGAGTTTGGGCGCAAATTTCCAAGTAATTAATTAATTAAAATTAATTAAAAATAATGATCAGTTAATTAGTAGCAATAACCAGTGATACATTTAACTTTAAATGTTTTAAAAGCACCAAATCAAATCCATCAACATATTATTAATTAAGACAATGTGTTTCGCTGCTTCAAGCACACCCATTTTTACTGTATTATTCGCTTGAATTTTATTTTTTCAAATTCTAAAAACAATTGATTTCAAGAATTTACGTGAGATCACTAATTGCATTCCAATTTTTTTGGAAAAGTGAAACAGATATTTCGCTGAAATATAAATAGGTTTATTATGTTATCTCATCATTGTTTCATTCACTCTTCATTGAACATGGCTTATTAGAATTTTTTGCTGTTTTTGGCCTCCTCTCTCCTTCTAATTGTACCGTTGAGTGGGTTTAAAATGGGTGAACAATTAAAAAGATATTCGGTTATTACCTTTTCATTTTTTGTTTCAATATTCAGTGGTTTTTTTTTTGTTTAAGTACGCGTGGGGAAGTACGGCGGGCTACGAAAATTCGGCGGGCGAATACAGCGGGATCACCAGCCAAAATTGGTTCCATGAGACGAAGATGCGAATGGAGACCGTGTCCTTCTACGACTTCGACGGCGACATCAACATCGAAGAGGCCGTGTTCACTTGCTTTGGCCAGCAATTTCGCGTTGATCGGGCAAACTTTTTCAGCTTTGTTAAAATCATAATTTTACTCAATTTCAAAATTATTTGAATCTGGCCTACCAGTCCAGGCTTATCAAATATTTTAGTTAAAAGATTATTTATAAAAATTATAATAATATTTCATATATATTTAAAAAAAGTATCCTATTTGAAGTAAAAATAATTATGCAAAAAATGGGTTAAATTTTTGATGTAAAAACACTAATTTTATTTATGTATTTATTTAATTTTATGAGGTTCTGACATCAACAATAGTCATCAATTTTTTTAATCTTTTTTATTAAAGATTCGTTACATGGATGTGAGTATAAATCCACAAATTCCGGACGCTGTCGATGTACAACAAGATGTCGGGGCTGGCCAAGCGGACTATCCGGACTATGGGGAAAATGCACCCACTACAATGGAACAATGTGAGTATTTTAACAGATAAAACTATTTTAAAAATAAGTTCTAATCGATTTTAACTTCAAACATTACTTCAATTCTTGATTTTTTAATTGTTCAATCTGGGGGTTTATTATTATTAGTTTTTATTTTTGCATTTTATAAAGTTCTGACATCAACAATGGTCATCAATTTTTTTAAACTTTTTTAACAAGAATTCATATTTTTTAAATAAAATATCAATTCCATTTGTTTCCAATTTTAATTCATCAATTAATTCTTTGGTTTTTCTTTATTCGCAGTTTCTTGCATGGACTACATAGCCGAATGTCCCACTTGGGCAGGAAAAGGCCAGTGCATGAAGCGCAAGACGTTCATGCTGGTGAAGTGCCAACAGAGTTGCGGGATGTGTCCGACTGTGGGCTCTAATTTGAAGTCCAAGCCGGGATTCTTGGTTACTGACAACAGTGGTCAACAAATTTCTTATTTAAATTTTATTTTGAGCCCTTTGATTCACCGGAAAACCAATTACCTAACCATTTATTTTTATTTATTTATTTATGAAATTTTGTGTAGGTTTAGAGTTTAGATGAATGAGACGATTTCTTGAAGATACATGCTTTAAAAATATTTCAATTAATTTTTTTTAATCAATATTTCTCTTTGTGTTGGGTTCTGTAAACATCTCGATATCTCGGCAAGATTCTCGAGAGTCTCGATCGGTATCACAATTTGTTGCAGATTATGACTCGGTTTGTGCTGACGACCCAACTTATGCGATTGACTGCGACTATTGGGCAAAGAATGATCAGATGTGCTCGAAGAATGTGTTTTTCATGTCGCGACATTGTCGCAAAAGTTGCCGATTGTGTCGCACTTGGCTTGACCAATTTATGGAGGCCAAAGAGGCGGCAGAACACGAGGATGACTATTGAATTTGTATTTATCGGGAAAATACTTTGAAAATATAACGGGAAAATGCTAATAAAATATTAATTTTCTAGTAAATCTTTGCATTATTATGTATTTATTATGAATAATTAAATTTAAATAAAACATGCTAAATATTTTTGTTTTAATGAAATCCAAACAAATAATGTTTTGTGTAAATGTTTGAATTGTTTTTTCCCCAAAAGTGCCAATATCAAACAAAGTGAGTGTCCATTGTCTTCCACTAATATGATATATCCAGTTCCCCTTTTCTTGTCCATATCCTCTTCTTTTAATGTTCATGGTGACTGCTGTTCTTTACAAGGTGGTGTGGTTGCTAAAAATAGCAAAATTTATTTTAATTTGAATTTTTTCGATTAATTTTTTAATTTATATTTTGATAAAATTATAAATCCCAATTTTTCTGTTATTTTTAAGCAAATAAACCTTGTGTTCTTTTTATGATGCTTTACTACTTCTCCTTCGACACCCAATGGGTTTGGCAATTTTTGGTCGGGGTTGTCCTCGGCAGCCCATCCGCCACCAATTGCCAAAATGGCGATGATGAACAACAACAGAAAGGAGAGCAATTTCATAGTCTTGGGAATGGAATACCGTATTCTTTCTAATTTAATACCCTATATCCTCTAATTGGAACTCCAGAGGATTCTTCTATACTCCTTAAGTTTAGGGAGGGAAATTTGTAAAAAAAAATTGGTAAAAAATGTATTAAAAATAGGCAAATTTTTTGATTGTTTCTGTATATACAAATTTTGATGATTATTAACACAAAATCTTTACAAAATTTTACATTCACCCACAGTCCTCTACTCGGAGCTGTGATGAGATCTTTAGAAAATTCAACAAAAAGGGTTCTTTGTGAATAAACCCCGGTCATGGATGGGTGCCCAAAATGGAAAAGAGGACAGCATTTATTAGAAAAAATACGGGAATAAAAGTTTTTATTTATTTTCTTATTATTATTTTTTTTTAAAGTCCTAAAAAACAATAAATAATAAATAATATTAATTATTATACATTAAATATTAAAATTATTTTGCCTTTTATTTTGTTGAGTCTGTTCTGACTCTCCTTCAGCTTTATATATAATATGATGATATGTTTGTCAGTTTCTGTTCGATCTTTGGCCCTTTGTCTTCTTCGCCTTTTGTTCGTCACGATATTTGACCTTGGACAAATAATAATTTTGCGCGAGTAAGTTTGGACCCAACGAATGTGTTTCTGACTACCTACCTAATAACTTATAATCATTTACCTAATTGTATCGAATGGATTTTTTGCAAAAAATTAAAATATATAAAGTTAAAGTTAATATAGTGTTAATTAACAATTTAATAGTTATTTATTGGAATACAAGGAACAAAGGAAATTTTCATAGGCATCGAAGCTGGGATTTTAGTTTGACAGTAAAACAATTGGATCTCGAATCTTGGAAGATCACTGAGTGAATGAAATTTGAAATAATTAATTATTTATCAGATAATTAAGACTGTTTTTGGTTTCTGAATTCTGAAAAAGAATGGAATCTGAATCTTGTTTAGCAACATGTTTCAAAAAATGCTGCTTTGTTATTGATGAAATGCCAAACATGCGAAATTATTAATTCATGACAAAGTTTAGATAATACAATTTTTGACAAATTACGGCAAGTTATGGCCATATAATAAATACGAGTATTCTTTTACTTAAATTATTGAATTTGCAAAACAAAAACAAAAAAGGAAAATTTGAGCAAAACAAAAAATAAAACAAAGTACATAAAATAGGATAACTACATAAACAATTAAAGAACACATACCTACCTATATATATATACTATAGATAGGGTATAGGTGGGTAGGTAGGTTATTTTTCCTGTTAAAAAATTAACATTATAACAAAAAGCAACAAAATCAAACCTTCAAAAATCCTTTTTTTAATTTTTGGTCCATTTTTTACAATTCCAATTATATTTTCTACACTATTTTTTATAAATTTAAAAAAAAACTCAAAGTTCACTTAAATAGGACTTCTTAAAAATGTTTTGATTAGTTAAAAAGAAGTAAAACAAAGGCATTCATGGAAGGAAAGCTAAGGTACCCAAAAATTGCATTTTCAAAGAAAATAAATAAATAAATAAATCATTTTCTTTATTATGTAGTTTATGTTTATTCCGGCTTATTCACAATTTTATGGTATGCATTATTCAAAAATTGTAACCTAAAAATTAATTTTCAATTATTATGTTTTAATATATATTTTTATATCTTGTTTAATTTACCGCCATCCAATTGAACCTCCCCTCCAATAGAGCCCCCCCCCCCCTCCGGGGGTATTAAAAAATAGAACACCGGCGGAGTGGGGAGG
>JAQIYK010000443.1:0-14298 GCA_034700465.1 Rotylenchus robustus
TTGCCCCCCCCCCCCTATAATAGACTGCCCCCCCCCGTTAATAGGCTAGTACCCTTAATTTGACTAATAAGTTGATGAATAATAGGAAAATGAATTTATAGGAATTTTTACGGTCCGATTTTACAGTCGAACATTTGCCAAACTTATGCTAAAAAACATAGTTGGTTAAAAAGTAGATTTGTTTAATGGGCACTACTGTAAAACATGGCCTTTTCGAAAAAAATCGATTTTTTAGTTATTTCATCATTAAACCACAAAAAAAAATTATTTTTAAACAAAATTATCAGAAAAAAATAAAAAAAATTTTTTATTAAAATTGCAAAACTATAAATTGCAAAACTTTAAACAAAACTACAAAACTATTTTTATTAAAATTGAAACTAACCCTTTTGTTTTGCACTTTTTTCAACAAAAAAAAATTAAAAAAGAAAAATTTTGATGTTTTTTGTAAAAATAAGTTTTTTTAGTGTTTTTAGTAGTTTAATGAAGAAAAATTTTTTGAAAAAAATCGAATTTTTTTTTCAAAAAGGCCATATTTTAGAGTAGTGCAGTTTAATGCTTATTCCAAAAAACATTGATAAAAATCGCAACCTTTCGATGTTAAAAAAAGAGAATTAAAAAAGAAGAATTTTTTGTCCAGAAAGCATTGACTTTTTCTCGAAAGAACTTTATTTTTTATATTACCTATATTAGTAGGAAAATAATTTGTTTTATATAAAAATGATCTTTATTAGGGGAAAATAATCAATTTGCAGAGGAAAAATGCTTTTATTGAAATAAAAATTTAAATTAGGACAAAAAAGTTTTATTTCATATAAAAAAGACACTTACTTTCCTTTTTACGACTTTTTCGCATGTTTTCGGACCATTTTGATGAAGATAAAATCGCCGAACTTCAAAATCATCAGTCAGTTCTTTTTCTCCAAATTTTCCGTTTTCGTCGATAATTTTTTTTGGGTAATTTGTGTACAATTTCTCGATGTCGGCAGCATGGCCATCTTCTTTCACTGGTTGTCCATCAGAATATTTGTTGAGGTGACATGCAAAGATTGTGCTTGGTCTCAGATAGGAACTCGCAACAAACAAACACATATCGGCATTAGCGGCGAAATGCATCACTTTGTCCTCATGGCGATTCACTCGGCACAATTGCTGGCCAGTATGTGAATGGTAGATGTACAAGTTCGTCTGATCAGAAATTATGGTTGCAAAAGTGTATAATTTGGTTTTACTACTATTTGCTAGGTACTTGGGTTTTCAATCATTCTACTCGTCCTGGCCAGGGATGGACCGAAACAACAAAAAACCCGGATACGGATAAAAAACGGATAACGGATATCCGGTCCATTCCTGGTCCTGGCCTTACAAATATAAAAAAAATGTTGCGCATGTTGCGCGTAACGCGCCAACAAACCAAAAAAAACCAACAAAGTGGAATTATGTTTTCCAATAAAATGTGTTGTGCAGCGTGTTGAGCAACTCTCAACACGCTGTGGCACGACATTTGCAGACAAAAGGCAATAAAATAACTCCATCCTAAATGAGGTTGGTAAGAACATTTCTATACCAAAAAATAAAGCTAAAAATTAGCTACAGTTTAAAATTAGCACTGATCACGAATCCTGTTTTTGAAATTTCGCAACTTTTAGTGGGCTAGATCTAAACCTTTTTTTTTAAAATTCAATTTTTCATGTTCATTATTTATGGAAAAACTCTAGGCCCCCTTAAAACATGTTTTCTTCTAAAAATTAAAGGACGTTAAGTTTGAAAATTTACCGCAACATGATGCACAACATCTGCATTATGTGTAAGAGGTTTCGCAAATCGCAACACTTGCATTCAGCGCAACATTTGAGTTGAGCAGAATGCACATTTATTTGCACAAAATGTTTTCGTTTTACCCCGCAAAATGTTTTTCATGCTACCTAAGAGTTTCTCGCATCATAAATTTTATTTTAATCAATAAAAGTACAAAAAGGTGGGAGTTTTTATCTCATATTTTCTATTTAATTTTCGACATTTGCCTCCCCCGAGCTTTACGCCCCAACGACCATAACTACCTTCACGCTTAAGATACAGCAAAGTTCTTGGTTCAAAGAATAGAACAAAAAATTAGATACAAAATATTATTTTATAGCTAATTTTCCCCATTTTTAGATCAAGCATTACATACACTATATCTTAAATGTGAGTGGACTTATGGTCATTGGAGGGTAGCTTTTTAGCTCAACTGTAGCTTTTTTTTATAAACCCTTTTTTTGTTATATGTATTTTTGTATTGAATAATTAATTAAATATGAATATTAAATATATTAATTAATTAAATATGAATAACAAATATCGAATAATTATATATAATTAATTAAATATATGATATATATTTTATGTATGAATTTATTAATTAAATATGAATTTGGTATTGAATAATGCTGGCCCACCTCAATGTATCGTTCTCGTAACTTGATGATCAGCAATTTTCTGCCAACAATTTCTTTTGTCGACAAAATGCCTTTATTTATTCGCCTTGGCACTATGATGCTCCAAAATTTTGGTCCTTTCCTGGCATTGGGAAGTGTCGTACGAATTACCATTTTATGGAATGCCAAATTATTAGGAGCAGTGCCTTCCGTTAGATTGGATCCAAAATTTGTTAATACAAGCAGCGAACGCAGCATTTCATCATAAGAGATCAACTTAATTGCATCAATAGAATGTTTAGGTATGCTTTTGGACAATCATATGCCATCCGAATGCTCAATTTGTCATTTTTAATTATTCAATCATTTCCATTATTTTTTAATTTAATTTTTTATTATTTTATTTTTTTTATCGGCAATCATCGGTTGGAGGGGCCGAAATATTTTTTTTAAATTCTGAAACCCTGTTTCTAAGGTTAAATTTGGAGCGCTGATCACAAATCCGGTCTCGATTTTTCAAAATTTCCAATTCCTAGTGGCCTAGGGCTCGGGTTTTCTGAAATTTTTCAAATTTTTTTATTTAAAGAAAATTGCTAAAATCGGCCCAATAGGTAATTTGGGACGCTGATCTTTTTTATCCGACCTCGATTTTTCAAAATTTTTATTTCATATAGGTCTAGGCTTCGGGTTTTCTGAAAATTTTATTTTGTACTTTTTTTCAATGAAATTTTGAAAAATCGAGGCCAAATTCGTGATCAGTGCCCCAAATTATCAATTGGGGCCGATTTTGGCAATTTTTATCGATTTAAAAAATGCAAAGTTTTATCCAATTTTTGATGATGATGATGATGAAGATGATAATAATAATAATAATTCAGCCAGATTTGTCATTATTAGTGCCATTTATACATATCCTTGATACATACATATCCTTGACACATACCTCAAAGTTGCTTTTTGCCTTTCCTCTTCTGAAGTGATCGAACAGCAATGTACATCCCACTTTCGGTTCTTTGCATCGCTCAAATTTGTTCTCATAACAACGCTTCATGTTGCTAACATGCAAACAAAATTGTAAATTTTCAAGCAAAATGATGTCTGGCTTGAAGAGGAGGGCATTCCTAGTGATTAAATAAATGTTTTGTAAATTATAACTTTGTTTTTATATTTAATAATATTTATTTAATCAATTACGAATAGGTTGGCTAGTAGCATCGAGATACGTCAGAATTTTAGAGTCCGGACGACACGATATTATGGACGATACATATCGGAATATCAAGTCGATATTTTTTCGATATATATTTTTTGCGAAATAATTTTGGTTCAGAACAGAACTTCGGCACCTAGCGCCTGGTACCCAAACATTTAAATTTTAATTTTTTAATAATTTATGACCAAAATTCAAGCCACTGTTGCATCCTGGCGGGAAATTAATTTTGATTTTTTGAATCCTAATCAGAAATGGATAATTTTTGAGTTCGGAACCGGAGACTTTTAAAATTTTGTTTTTAAAATTTTGTATTTTCATTCATCAAAAAAAAAGTGCTGAAATATTACTTTATTTATTAAAATGATTGTAACGTTTATGTGAACAATTAAAAATGATGCTCGATTTGAATAAAGAAATACAATTTCGTAAAGAAAATTTTAAAACGTTATAAATCCAAACCGATTTAAACAAAACAAGGTTTAACATTTAGTAACAATTTGCTTATATAAATTCAAACATATATATTTTAAATATATTCACTATCGAGTCTATTATTTTCAATAAAAAATGGTATACAAATAAATAAAATGATAATTATATAATTACCATTTAGTAATGCGTTGGTTTTCAAAAGGTTCGAAACGAGTATCGCAATTTTGCGTGGTGCCAATTTGATGGTAATACAATGCGTATGCGTTGGTATGCGAGCATTCAGGCATTTCGTAGCGCTAAAATATTTTTCTTTAAAATGACTTTTTGAGCTTTTTAAGGATGGGAGGCGGTAATTTTAAAGAAGGTATTATTTAACTGCCATTTGCTTGTATTATATGTAAAATGTAACATATTATCTGCTTAAAACAAAAATTTAAGTCAAACTTAAAAGTTGTGGTCGATTATTCTTCCGCTTTTTTAGCACATTTAAACTTGGTCACAAATTTTTATTAATAAATCTTATTCGCAAGCCATTGAAAAAAATTTTGTTTGAAGGATCAAGTTAAGTTTGTTTTTAAAAAAACAGTTAATAACAAGCAGCAGAGCAGTGTTCGGGTGACCAGCAGTGATGGGCACTCGTACTTCGTACTCGTAGTACGACTCGTATTCGTAGTCGTATTACGAGGTAAGACGTAAGAGTACGAGCTGATTGGAACATGGCGCGACAATTGCAGACCCGACATTTGCGGACGGACAGCCATAACCATAACTTGCTTCAGCATAAAGGTAAAAAATGTTTTTTATTCAAAAAATAAAAGCTCAAAATTTGCTACAATTTGAAAACAAAATTGGTCCAATTTGCCCAGTTATAAAGAAGGATGATTTTTTTTGCAATTTTTTGAATTTTTCCAAAACTTGGAATATTTTGCCATAACTTTGTTAAGATATGGCCAAATTGAACCAATTTTATATCATTTTTGTGGCTAATTGTTTGGTCTATTTTTGAAACAAGAATCGAACCTGGACATCCACGAACTAGTGAGTTATAATCATTTTAGTCCGTTCGTCCACAATTGTCGGGTTCACAAATTTCGGGTAACCAGTTACAATTTTGTTCAAGTACGTAAAAAAGTACGAGTACGTACAAGGTACGAGCCTTTTTTGCGGTATGAGGTACGAATCCAAAATGCCCATCACTGGTGACCTGCCTTTTTGCGGTGACTGAAATGACCTGACCTGGTTTTTCATTTGGCAGTGACAGATCTGTGACCAAAATGAATTTAAACTTACTATTAGCATATAAATTATAAACTGTTAAAAATAATATTTGATGTGATTAAAACTAAAATTTACTATTTTTGATTAAAAAGTTGGTTATAGGTTTATATTTCAAAATAGTCAATTGATGTAGGCCTACCGGCCCGTTATATATATTGTAGGAGCCGCTGGAAGAAAAAAATGGTTAAATTCGATAAGAAAATCGAGTAAAAAACGGGGGTTAAGAGGACGGCGGGGCCCAAATAGGCTATATATAGTTTTTCAGATGGACATTGTATACATGGGATATTTCTGGGTATGGTGAATTTTGAAAATGAATGGTACACAAGTGGGGCCAGGAAGAATTGGCATTTTTGGTCGAAAAATGTGTGATTTTCTTGAAATTTTTGAAGATTTCCTTATAATTTTCGAGAATTTTTAATAAATAAATTTTGAAAATGTACTGCATAATCCAAATTCTGGTCAGTCCTCGGTATGACCATTTCGATTTCCGGTCATGAACGGGTGACCTGACCGGGCATGGCATTTCGATCATGACCGGGATACCTGATGGAGCCCGGTCAGGTCAGGTCATTTTGGTCAGTCAGTTTCCGCAGCCAGTCTGAAAACACTGAAGCAGAGAGAGGATGCGTAAATAAAAATAAATTAAAAAAAAATAAAAGTAAAAAAAACCATATAAAATACTCCTTTGTCGTCAAAATTCCAAGTAATTTTGCATGAATGAATATTTGTCAGAATGTCACCAATATCAACTCCTTTTCTACTGCGAAACTGAAAAATTATTGACCAATATAATATTTATTTATATTTTTAAATTAATGGCTTTAATTTTTGCAACTAATAACTACAATGCAACACAAATGCATTGCAATTGCCACCCTAAAAATTACAGCTCATAATTTTGACTTTTTTTGACTAATTTTTGACTATAAAATTCAGCTCAAAACATTAGAAAAAGGCTATTTTTCCTCTTTAAAAAACCCAAATCCCGTATTTTCTCTAATTTTATCCGATAAAATTTTCCAATACACTCTGTAAGGGGGGGGGGGGGATAAAATTAGTGAAGGGAATATAATTTTTCAATATCCCCAAAGAAAATCCTTTTTTTGAGAATACTATTGTGATTCAAAGAAGGCATCATTTGGATTTCTACAACTTTCCATATGAAAAAAATATTTTTTTTTCATTTTAAAGCTCGAAGAAAATCTGTTTTTTCTTTTAGCGATTTTCTTGAAAGTCAAATTTAGTTTGAAGAATAGGGGTCTGAAACTGAATACTGTAACGCATGGGTCGAAATTTTCCTTTTTTTCTAAATAATAAACCATAAAATTTTGTTACAGATTCTCCACCGTAGATTTACTGTTAAAATTTTAAACCGCATCAAAATCCGACCACTTGCTATTTTTTTTTAATTTTTTAAAATGACTGAAAATGACAAACTAGTTTAGTTAGGTATTTTGAAAAGTATGGAGTTTTTTTTTAATATTTGTATTAAAAAATTGAATTCAATAAACTAAAATCCTCACCTTTATAATATTATCGTTATTGCTTCTATTCATAGCAATTATATAGGCGCATAACATGGCGGAACGCGACCAATAGAGCGGTAATTCCAAATGCTGGTCAGTGAGCGCGAATTCATGAACGGAATCAATGAAAAGCTGACCAGGTAGCACATGCAAATCTTCCGTGATGTGAACATTACTTAAAGGACAATATAATATACCTCTCAGCCTCTCACCTCATAAAAAGATGTTAAATAGTTTCGTAAAACACTAGGAGAAATCCTTTTAATTTTTTTAGACCTTTAATTTATGTTCATGTTATTCCGTTTAACCTTTTTACAAAAAAAAATGTTAAAAGGAATTTTTGGTTTTTTTATAATTTTTTTTTGAATTTTCCAAAAGTTGCCGAAATTTCGCGTGTCGCGAAAGTTCGCGATTTTTTGGGGTTTCTCATTTGCATTCTCTTTCGAATAACCCGAGTTTCTCTTTCGTTTTCGAGCAAAATCCGAATTTCGCCCAGCTCTGGTCCCCAGCAGGCCTGCACGAAATTTCGTCTTTCGTATTTCGTGTTTTTTTGTTCATTTCGGATTTCGCAAAATCGCGATTGTTACGAAATTTTTTACGAAATAGATTTTTTGTTTAACAAAAAATGTTCAGTTTAATTGGAAATTTAAAAAAAAAAAAACCTCTGGGAGTGTTGAAAAATAGAACTCCCTTGAACCTCCTGTTATAGAAATCGATAGGTTCTATAATTTGTTCTATATTTTTGAATTTTTGATTATTTTCAGCCATTTTTGTCGGATATTTTTATAGTTTATATTTTATATATGCGCTATTCAAAGCGAAAATTCGAAATTATACGTGGTGATTTATCAAAATTTTGTGGAAAAATTAATATATTTTTATTAAAAAAAATTCTGTATAAAATGTAGCATGCTGGAAAATATTGCCCATTAAACCTTTAGCTCCCTTCGATAGGGTTATTAAAGGCTCTATTAGATGAAATAGGGTAAATAAATTTAAATGTATTAAATTATAATCCCATCAATGTTACCTGTATCTTGATTATATTCACTAATATTTTTGGCAATCTATTTAAATTCGATACCGCCCTTTGATAAAATTAGAAAAAAAGAATTAGGCAAAAAAATCGGTACTTGTTCATTAACGGGGGGGGCACGAAAATAACGGGGGGGGGCAAAACCAATTTTTTTTTAAAGTTTTTTAACACCTGCAAAGGGTCCAAAATGTCCTAAAATGTACTAAAAACTGGTTTAAAACCACTAAAAAGCCACTTTTTGAACTTTTTTAAAAATTCGAAAAATTCGGGTTTTTGATCCAATAACCCTCAAAAACCATGCAAAATGCCATTTCGCCACACCAAATCGTTAAAAAATCACAAAAAAAGCTTGAAAAATGATGATTTTCTAACGTTTTTGAGCATTTTTGGTTAAAAGTTTTTTATTCCAAAAAAACTTTATATATATCCCAATTTTTCACCAAAACAATAAAAACCACTCAAAAGTGGTTTTAAACCATTTTAAGCACTTTTGAGGTGTTTTTTGGCCGGTTTAGGGGTTTTCTGACCGTTTGTAGTACACTTTAAAAAAAATTGGTTTTGCCCCCCCCCCGTTATTTTCGTGCCCCCCCGTTATTTTCATGCCCCCCGTTAATTAACAAGTACCAAAAAATCGTCTCCTCGCATTTGGGCACCCGGCATTTGGGAACTGGGCGTAACAAATTGAAAAATTTCGCTAAAATTTTTCGAGGTTGGGGCCTAGGCCTCGGGTTTGTCTAAAAATAGCTGATTATGGGGTAACCGTGAGCGGTGATTTCAAAAATGACCGAATATTTGAAAAATTTCGCAAAATTTTTCGAGCCAGGAGCCTAGGCCTCAGGTTTTTCGAAAATTTTCAACTTTGGTTTTTAGAGCAAAATTAATCGATTATGGGTTATTCGGGAACGGGGAGATCAAAAAGGATTGAATTTTTGAAAAATTACAAAAAAATTCTCGAAGTATGGGTCAAAATGAATGTTTCTTTCAAAATTTTAAACAAAATTTGATGATTTTTTCGAAAAAAAACTTGAAATTTTTCGAAATATTATAAAAATTCCCTTTAAAATAGATTTTTTAGTTCAAAACAGGTTAGGAACAGAAAATTTGTTCTATCTTAATCTGTTCTGTTCTTACAGAAATAGAACAGGAACATTCAACCACATGTTTACAATTTCCACATTTTTACCTCATCCGTTTGTTGTCGAGAATAACAGAAACAACAGGACAAAATAAATTTGCTTTACTGGTTGTGTAGATGCCCATAATGTGTTGATAATTGTTGAATTCAATAAAACTGAAAATTGAAAACAAATAGAAAAAATTGGCTAATTTTATTATATTGGAAATAAAAAATTCGGAAAAGAATTTTATTTCTTTTTTCGGTTAAGAACTTTTGTAGCCTTTTGTTTCGTGTGTTTTTTTTTGGTAGAGGGGAAATAGCAGAACCAAAAGTACCGTGGTTCGTTATAAATTTTGATCCCAATTTTTTAACACATACAATGTCAGATTTTTAGTTTACCTACAAATTTATAAATTCAGCAAATTTGAATAAATTTTTGTTACTGTTTAGTTACCCCCTCTTTTTTTCGTTCATTTTTTTGTTCGAAAGCAGAGAGTAAAAAAGCGAAGCTCCATTTTTCAGAAATGGAAATGTTTTTTTTTCGAAATGGCCATCTTTAATCCCTATGCCTACGCATAGGTTCGTAAAAATTCAAAAAAATATATACCCCGAGGTCTAAGTTGAATTGAATAAGTAGGAAATGCTATAAACATATCCCTCAAAGTTTGATTCCCCGTCAATTTTACCTATTTTCGCTCTAAAAACAAACGAACAAGTGTTTTAAATTTTAATTGAAAAAGCGGAAAATAATGGTTTTGTAAACCATACCATCTTTTGTTGTTTTCCCCCGATTTTTTGAGAAAAAAATTCTATACCTAATTGTCCAATAAACTGTATGTGTGTCGGAATTAGGGCTGAACGTAATTGCGGGATGAGGATTGCGTAAATTGCGTGCTTTTTGGCGGTTGCGGATGGCGGTTGCGTAAAATCGTGATTTTTACAAAATTTTTATCTCAAAGGCACCCCATAAAAAAAGTATTCGAAATATTGAAGGATATTGAAAAAATTCCCATTTCATGATTTTTCATGATTTTGATTTTCCAAAAATTGACAATTTTCATCAAATTTTGACAAAAATCTCGAAAATTTTCGCAAAAAGGTCAAAATTTTGAAGTAAATAGTTCATTTTTTGTCCAAAAAACAAAACAAAAAAACAATTTTCTTATCGAAATCCGACTTTTTTTGAAAAAAAAATTTCCGTCGGCGCCTATCGGCATCGCCGACCTCTCATGTAAGTATTGAGTGACTTTATTATTTCGATTTCGACTTTTAAAAAGTTCACTTTCGATTTCGGCTTTCGGTTTTTTACTTTCACAACAGCCCTGAAAATAGCCAGATTAGCCAGGTTAGGTTTTTATAATTTTGACTACGTTTTGAAGTGAATGAATCATAATAAAAATTGCAATAGAAAAAATCGGAATTTTTTTATTTTCAAAAAAATTACGTGTTTGCTGTAATTTTGATTGCTGAAATTGCGTATTTTTTGCGTGAGTTAAATTGGTGGTGAGTTGCGGTTGCGTTTTTTTGAATTTTGCGGATTGCGGTTGCGTGAAAAAAATTTCCGATTGCGTCCAGCCCTGGTCGGAACGTACTCTTTGTGTAATCTCTGTTGTTCTGAAATGCCTGTGGAGAAATATGCGGACGTTTCAGTGTTCAGTTCTTCTATAAATTGCATTGTTCTTTGCGATGACAAATCCTCCAACCACTCGTCGGGGTTTAAATTTTGCTGAAAAACAAAATCAATTATTAGTTAATCAATTTTAATGAAGAAATTAAGTATTTAATTCCAATTCCTTGGAGGAACGGGTTGCCAATCGAAACTCAAAACTCGTGAATTTTCAAGCAAATTCGAATTTTTGAAAATTTTTCGCAATTCGAAATTCATGACAAAAAATAATTCCCCAACTCGGCCTACCTGCTGATCAGGCTCAGCTGATCCACAACATAAGAAACCGGTGTGCATTTTTACCTCTTTTAGCTTGTCATGACAGTACATCAAGCGCGGAGGAGACAAGAGTTTTTGAATTAATTTGCAAATTGTGTTGAATAGTAAATGTAATGAATTTTTGCAGAAATTTAAAACCATAGCAAAAATGTATATTTCTTCTAAAAAATATTGCTTATTAGTAGGGCTAGGATTTATATTGATTAAAAATCGCGAAATATTGATTAAAATATTGACGAAGAAAGTGCAAAATTTGATCGAATATTGAAAAAAAGTCCGAAATATTGACGAATATTGACAAAAAATTAGTTACATAAAAATTTATTCCTGGTTGCAATTACAAATAACAAATAAGGTACATTTCAAGGTTCTCGGGAGTAAATGACATTCGATTATCAGTAAGAATTGCTTTGTAAATAGAGAAAGATCGTTCGACATCGCAAGACGTGAGAGGTGCAAATTTGTAAAATGGGATTAAATCATTAAATTAGGTGCAACATCACATTCTACTTTCTCGCCGGAAAGAATCTGGCCAAATTTGGCAATTTTTTTAACCCAGGATTTTTGTCAACAACCATCGAAATTTTTTGTCGGATTACATCTGCCTTTTCAAAAAAAATTAAAATTACTCAAATTTCTGAAAAATATTGACGAAATATTTTAAAAAAAAGTGCTAAATATTGATGAAATTTTTATTGACAAAAAGTCCAAAATATTGGTGAATATGAATATTGAAGATATTGAAAAAAAAGTCCATACCTATAGGCTTCAAACATCGCTAAAAACATGTTTTTTGTGCTTTTTAGGTCCTTCCGGGTCAGCAGAAAAATATTTACTTCAATATAAATCCCAGCCCTATTATTAGTTGCATGAAGTTTTATAGAAATATTTTTAGAAAGTACTAAATAAGCATAAAAATTCTGTAATTAAACCCCCCTTATTAGAGGGGTGGTTGAATAATTTTATATGACCATTTTTATATATTTTTTAAATGTTTTAATTAAAAGGTGTGTTTCAAATGGAAGACAACGTGTAGCCAAATTATTATTGTCGAGGGAACAGAGGTTAAAGTACAAAAATGGGAAAGTTCCCCCGAGCAAAATTTTGAATTTCTGGAATCAGTGAGTATCATAAACAAACGACGGGCAATGATCCAACCCATAAAAATAATATGAGATTTTTGATCTTTTTGACATTTTTCAGTGCCATTTGGTTGACGAATAAATTTGATTGGGATAAAATACTAAATAATAAAATATAATAAAATATTTATTTTTTGCGGGCACTTTGACACTGTGAAAAGGAATGAGCTTTAAAAACTGGATGAATTTATTTCAAATGTTTTAATTTAAAAAAATCAAAAGTTAGATAACAAAAAGATGATAAAAACAGTTTTTAAAAAATTTGAAAAATATTTGCTATTCCGAAGATTAGATTTAGATTTTTTATACGTTTTATTTTTTATCATTAAAAATCATCTTTTTTAAGTAAAATTCGAAAATTTGCAAATTAATTCTGCAAGAAATAAGAACAATTTTTTAAATTATTTTTTAAAATTTATAAGTTACCATTCTTATGATAAGAATGGTAACTTAATAATCTTATCGGAATAATCTTCGGAATTCGGAATCGGATAAGAATCTTATCGGAAATGTAATTAATTAATACAAAAAGAAAAAAGTTAATTGAAGGGAAAATATTTTAAAAAAATATTCTGTAGCCCTCTGGAACAGTAATATAACATTTTTCAATTTTTTTTTCATTTTTGTGTAAAATATTCGTAAAAATGGGCAAAATTCTGAAAATCCCGTATTTTTCTTCTGATACTATTTTTTATGCATTTTCTTTCAGTTTATAAGCTTATCATCATATTTTGCGTCATGATTTAGAAATTTAGATATTTGAAAAATCCAAAGATCGGCTACCTAAACACAGCCTACATGGGTAGCCTGTGTTTGATAAATTTCAAAAAAATCATAAAAGTATATTCTAAAAAAGCAATTTGAATTTTTTCGGTTCATCGATATTTTGAAATGAAAAATTTGTTCGTGAAAAAGTGATGGCAGGGATTGAGATAAGCGCGTTTTTTTCTTTAAGGAACTTTTCACTGAAATATATTTAAAAATTCAGAATCAGAAAATCCCATCTGATTTTAAAAATAAGGCAATTGGGAGTACTGCTGATTTTTTTATTCTTAATTTTGGCATTCTGCACATTTTTATAAACAAATTAACAAAAATCCCGACTACCGGGAATCCCGAATTTTTTCTTGGGGATGGGGTCGAGGTTCGACATTTTGAGGTGGAATTCGTGGGGGCATTTTTTAAAATAATCCGGTGTCGAGGGATGGTTACCCCTACTCCGTAGTCCAACCAGGGGTGTGCAGTGTGCACGGGCCTTGTTGGAGGCGGCCCCGCCCGGCCCGGGCCCAAGAATCAAGACCCGGCCCGACCCGCCAATTTTGAAGATTGGGCCCGGCCCAGCCCGGCCCGGGCCGGCCCGGAAAGCCCGGTCGATTTTTTCAAAAAAAATTTTCAATAATTTTTTCCACATTTTTTTTTCATTTTTTTTAAATTATTGTTTTTTTTAAATCGGCAAATATGCTGATGATATTTTATTGATTATATAAACTATGAGAAATTACTTTAGTATTATCAAAATTAAAAATAAATTTGAATTTGTACCAGTGCCGTAACCGCCACCAGGAAAATTTTCAAAAATATCGACGTTACTTCAATAAAAATTGAACATTTTTTCCCTAGAAAAATTAATAGTTATTACCCTAAAAGATTTTTTTGAAAATTTAATATATGTAGTTCCTGTTTCCGATCGAAATTTTTCCGATTTGAAAAAACGGAGTCAGACCGGATTTTGCCGGCTCGGCCCGAGTAAAATCCGAAAAAATTCGGACCGGCTCGGGCCGAAAGGAATTGATTTTTTCAGTTCAGAGATTTTAAGAAATTTTTCAGATTTTTTTAGTACAAATTAGATAAATAAGTCAAACTTTTCTGTAACTAAAAAAATTACACTAGGGCTGGCCTCCGCCCAGGCCCGCAAAATCGGGCCGGCTGACCCGCCGGTCTAACCTCTGGATGGAGCCCGGGTGCCAGAGCTGAACTTTCCAGTGGGGCAACACTGGTTGGAACCGCCTGAATCAATGGATTGGAGGATCAGCAGTAGTGTTCGAAATTTTCAAAAAGCCGGGCCCGGTACCTGGGCTGGGTTTTCAAAATTTACCGGGTCTGGGCCCGGTTCCCAAAAACCCAGGTAGCCCAGGTTTTTTAAAACCTGGGCCCGACCTGGTTTTTTCCAATAAACCTGGGCTGATTCC
>JAQIYK010000444.1:0-14298 GCA_034700465.1 Rotylenchus robustus
TCCTACTCTTCCTCCTCTTCCTCCTCCTCCCCTTCCTCCTCTCCCTCCCCCTCCTCCTCCCCCTTCTCCACCCCTTCCTCGGCTACCGGTCTCTTCATTTTTTGATGAATTTGCGAAAAATGTATTATTATTTATTATTATTTTCTTAACCAGATAACCAACCAACCAATTAACTAACCTCTCACCTCTTTCCCCCCAAAAATTCAAAAGGTGTTTATAATTTATAATCTTTTTGTTTTTGTTTGGTCGTCGATGTGTCGTCCAATGGAACATCACTACCACTACCAAATACATGCATACCATGTCCAATTCAACAAAAAGTGTTGTGGTTATATTCCATGTTTTTTGATGTCTCGCACCATAAAAAGTGCAGAAATTTCGGATTTGTTTTATTTTTATTTTTACGGTCTCAGATTAAGACTAATGACATTTCCCAAAATTCAAACTTTGCCCAACTCGATTCTGACCTCGTCAGGCTTTGGGGTTTGATTTTTTCAAATTTTTTGCAATCCCCGATCAAAGTAATAAATTGGCTTTATGTCCACTACTCTCTCTACAATTTGCTACCTTTTTTGATACAATTTTTGACCATTATTGACCACCTACCATCTTCTCGTTTTCTAATTGTTGTTATCAATTGTGATGTCCAATTCCGACAAATGGTCATTTATTTCTATATTCCATCCCATACCATCCCTTTCAGTGATAAATCACTAAAAATGAGCTCAAAAAGTGTGTCCTCGGATTTGGCACCGCTTGCCGCCGGAAGCATTGGGGCGGGCGGACGGCGCCGCTTCCCGTCACTGCCCACCGTTTGTTTGGAGGCGCGCGAATTGGTCACCAAATCGGTGGTGGTGTACAAGGACCGGGCGGAGGTGAAGCGCGTCATTGCGCTGGGCCAAAGCGCCACCACCGGCAAAATGCTGATCCGGATCAATGTGAGTACAGCTTGAAGTGATCATGAAACTAGACTATGTCCGTCTCCGTCTCCGTCTTCGATTCATTTTTTTTTTGGATTTTTGGGATCTGTGGTCTACTATATACCAGAACCACGAACCCTGACTTAATCGGGGCCAAAATACAAAAAAACGAGCAATTTATGGAAAAAATACTTTCGGGAATACTTTTCTTTTTTGGCTTTTTGGGGGTCGGTACCTGAATCTTATGAGCTACTCTATACATTGAAGCAAAAAGAATTATTTAATTTTTTTGCAGAATGTGTCCCCAATGATCAGTCGGGACTCCATCCGTGTGGAAGGCCAGCGCGGCGCACTGATTTTGGAAGTAGAGTACGAGGAGACTCCCCAGCTCAGCGGTAGTGGTCCGGACGGCGAAGAATTGGAAAAAGTGATTTGAATTGGCAAAAATCAAAAACAAATTCATTTTGCCAATCCCAAAAACAGTTGCACGAGTTGGAGCACGGGTCGGCCGAGCTGGAACAGCGATGTGCTGAACTGAACGATCAGATTGAGGTGTTGCAGCACCGGCTTGAAGTCCTAGATGGGGTGGCCAAACAGGTGAGCAAACAAGTCCATAAACTGCTTTCTTTAATTTTAGGTAGTTAATTTAATTATCTTTTCGGCTATTTTTCAGCTATTTTTGCATTTTAAAATACGCAAATTTGCGGAAATGTAAAAATATTTGGAAAAATCGGTCAAATATCGAATTGTAATATTAGACCATTTTTGTCCATAAAAATCCAATTAATTTTTAAATATTTATTATTATAAAGGGGGTGGTAAATTCGGCTATTATAAAGAATTTAGTGCATGTTTTTGGCATGTTCAGATTGGCAAAAATGGCATTGCGGCGGATGTGGAGCCGACACGACGGTGTGGCCACAACACGACCAACAACAACAACAACAACAACACGGTCAACGGACTTCTGACGTCGACGACTACGTCGCAAAATGCCACATCAGCTGGACATACCACCAGTTCCAGTGGCCAGCAACAGGTGGCACCGAGCAGTCTGTTCCTGCTCTGCGAGGACTCAATGAAGAATTTGAACTCCTTCCTGGACTACTACGGTAATTTGGACATTTTAATTTTTGGTTTATGGTATATTGGGTTACTGTAGATGAATCTGGACTACTACAGTAACTTGCAATTTGTACCATACTTCCTCTAATTTCTCCCCTTTTGTATCCTCTAGTTGGAAAAATTAGAGGGAATACAGTAATTTGGGTTACGGTAGGGGATGAAATGTCCTGACCTATGGTAAGGATATCATATGAATTGATTGTAGTAGAAATGCTTAGGATACATTAAGTATACCGTAGTACCAATTTGTACAGTGTTGAATTTTAGTACAGTAGTCCCAAGGTTTACCGTAATCCTAAAATGATGGAATTTGAGCTCCCGTTATGATTACGATAACTGTTCGCTCCAAATTCATATGTTTTGCATCCTCCTCCTTTTGTTTCTTCATTTTTGCTGCTTAATTTTTGTTGTTCTTTCTTCCCCTTTTATTTTCCATTTTACGACTTTTTGGAGGTGAAAAGTAGCGAAAGAGTGTACTGTAATTTTTGGACTCATAAATCACACAAAAAAACACGCTACAAAGTAATAATACAGTAGATAATAGAAAGAAAAAACAATTGGGTTATTCTTCAACGTTGTGTTATTTACATTTTTGCTTTTTGTTTACTGTTTACACATTGTTAGCCGTTCAAAATCCAAAGAATGTACACAACTGTAACAATTGTTAATTAACTGTTTTTACACAAATGGTTAATGATTTGTTATGAAGCGAAAACATTTTCACAATATTTTCTTAGACAGAACAGCGAGCGAAACGCGCCGCGAGCTCCGCGAGAAGTCCAAGCAGCTCAACGAGCAAAAGGAACGGCTCGCCAAGGCGGAATGGGAGCTGAACAAACACAGGGGCAAACTGGAGTATGACAAGAACAAACGGTAGGTACAGCTTGTACAAGTTAGACATGGTACGGTACAGGTACATAGGGGGTATGGGTACGGGGTATACGGGATACAGTAGGTAATAGATACAGTAGTGTAAGGGTAAGGGTATTCTTCCATACCTTGCCACACCTCAATTAGTTTTTTGGTGCAGATCCATCGGTGTACTGGTCGAAGTTCCTGACGCGTCCAGTGAGGTGGAACTGCACCTGATCTACCAGGTGTTCAGCTGCACATGGCGACCAGCGTACTCCCTGAGGGCATCAACTTCTGGAGGTACCTTGCGCATACGGTACACAGTACTGTACAGGTTACGGTACTTGTACTTTGTATCGAACATTGAATTTGTTGCCCCCGAAGCCATTAATCCGAAACGGAAATTTTGAATTAGCTATAGGGTTTTATGACCTGAAAATTTTGGGACTGAATCAGAAATGCAAAAAATCCAAATTTTTTTTCCTTCGTTAAGGTGTTCTGAACGGTTCAGTGGAGAGCTTGAAGGAGGAGGAGGACTGCTCCGAAGCTGTGCTACTTTCCTACCACGGTTTGGTGGAACAGAACACTGATGAGGTTGCCAAATTGTTTTTTTTTTAAATTTTTCAAAAAATTTTTTGAAATTTTTAGGACTGGTTGGATGCCGAGCTGATTCTAAGCACCGCCCAACCCTGCTCTACCAGCACCATTCCATGCCTGCCCACGCTCAATGTCATGCTGCAGCGGACTGCACTCAGGTAGCACCGATACTTACTGTACCACAGTTACTGTATTTTGACCTTAATTTTTTGCTATTATTTACTTGTTGCACTAATTACAAATTCTAAATTCACAATGCTCAGTTTTGGATGAATTTTTAGTGCCAAATTCTGAAACCGGAACTGGATCCGAATTTTATTCAGGTATTTATGGAATCTTTAACCTAATACTTAAACGTGATAAGATATATTCTCATTTTTTTAGATTTGTAAAAAATTTGACTAATTTTTTAATTTTTTAAATTTGTAAAAATTTTTTGACAATTTTTTACATTCTTTTCTCAGCGGATTCCGTCAACGCAACGTGTCGTCCGCTTCCGCAAATCGTCGCAAGCCGACCTCGCGACTTGCAGCGTCGCAGGAGGAGTTGGACGCGGGCATTGGGTCGTTTGACTACAACGAGCTGGTCGACGCGCACCATTTGCAGCAACAATTGGTCAACCGGGTGGCGGCGGGCTGCACGGCGTTGGTGCATGGCGCGTCGGTGCACGGAAGCGGGTCGGACGGAGGCGGAAGCAGCGCGTCCGTCGAGCAAATACCCGCCACATACTTCCAAACGGACCAGCGCAGCACCATCCCGGCGGACGGACAGCAGCACAAGGTACGGTATACAGTCGAAGGGATTACGGTAAACAGTCAAAGTACTGTAGGATTTATCAGAGCGATTTATATAATTTAACAAGTTATAAAGAAAGTACTGTTTTTATTATTACCAAGGGTAAAGATATTATATTAAGTAGTTAGAAAGAGCACAAGGTACTGTATTTGTAGCTTTTAAGAGCACATGGTACTGTAATTACCATGCTGAGAATTGCTGAGAATTTACCATGAGCAAGTAGTTAACAAGGGATACCGGGGAATCTGAAGCATAAGGTACGGTAGGATTAAAGTAGGATTTTTTAGAGAAAATACGGTTTAATACATATATTTATTTGTTATTCAGGTGGACATTGCGCACATTGAGCTGATCGCCACCCTTTGGCACGAATGTGTTCCCTCGCGCCTTTGCAGTGCCTTTGTTAGGTAAATTTTAAAAATTTAAGTTTTATTTTTTAAATTAAATTTTATTTTTTCAGTGCCCAACTCGTCAACTCCTCCCAGTTTCCTCTTCTGCCCGGGCCCCTGTCGGTGTTCTTCAACAACACCTTCACATCTACGGTAAATTATTTATTCCTTATATTTCCTCTTATTTCTTCCCCTCTATCTTCGGGAGAGTTGGACCCAGTGTAGCAAGCACTCCATTAAAAAAATATTGAGAAATCAAACAAAAATAACCTGAAAATCTTTAAATCTTAACGCTTGAAAATCCGCTCAAAAATTTCGGAAACCACCAAATTTTTTGAAAATTTGACCCTATTTTTCGATTTTTCTCTATTTCCAACGTATCTCTCTAAAATACTTGGAAGAAATACTGTATATTTATAATTTTTTATTTATTGTTTTTTATCATTGTTTTAGTGTTACCTCAAATTGGTTTTGCCCGGCGAAGAGTTCAAATGTCTGTTGGGTGTTGATCCGGCCGTAAAGGTGGAATACAAGCGGGCTCAGCTTTCCAACCAACAGGTACTGTACTATACTGTGTAGGTATACTGTAGGTTTTTTAAAAGATTTCTTTTTAAAATTTTCGAAACTTTGTTCAGGTTGGCTTTATGTCGCGTTCCTGCGTGTCCACCAATGAGCAACAGATTTCGTTGCGAAACGCCAAGGCAAATCAGAGCTGTCGGGTGACGGTGCGCGAGCCGATTCCGAAGGCGGTGGACGAGAAAATTAAGGCAAAAATAATTTAATTTCCTAAAAAGTTTTTTTTATCGATGAATTAAGCTAAAAATAATTTAATCTTTTAAATTATGTTTTTTTCTCCATTTTTATATTTGGTCATTTTTGCGCTTTGTAGTTAAATTCTAAAGATATATTAAATTTTAGGCAAAGCGCAACAATTTTCGGATGTAATTTCGGATGTCCCAGCCCCCCATAAAAGTGAGGAATTTAACCAACAAAAAACATTTTTTGCACAATTTTCAACAAAAAAATTTTGGCACGATTTTTTAAATTTTTGATTTTTTTGCCATTTTAGATTGCACTGCTTCAGCCCGACCTGAAGGCGCAGCGGGCGGAGGCCCGTCTGGTTGGCAAAGAAAATCAACTGGAATGGACGGTGAAGTTGGGGCCGGGCGAGCAGCGCGAGCTGACCGTAAAGTGGACAGCTGAATATCCGGCGCAGGAGGTACCTACCCCCATCCCTACAGAAATATTTAAAAAATACAAAAAATCAAAAAAAATCACAAGGTTCAGTGAACTTTTATAATAAATTTCCATTTTTAATTATGGAAGTGCACCAATTTTTTAATAAATTTTGTCAAAAACTTGAAAATTAGGACCTATAAGTAGGGTTGTGCTTGTGCCCCGTCCCCGTTTTCGGGGGCGGGGGGGGATGGTGAGTCAGAAGGGCCGCGGGGACGGGGAATTCGATTCCCCGCCCCGTCCCTGGTTTTTTTGGGACGCGAGGGGGGGGGGGAATTCCCCGGGAAACCCGAGGAATTTCAAAAATTGTCAAAAATAAATAAAAAATGTTGAAAAAATTCAGCATTTTTGGGATTTTTATTTTTCAATATTAACAATAATTAAACATTTTTGTTTTTAGGTTTTTTTTAAAATTTCGAGACTCACAAGTATGTGTTTCCGAACCGAACCCGACAACCCTACTCATCAAAAATGAGATCATAAAACCAATTGTTTAAATTGAATTTTGCAGAGTGTCCTCTTCACCAGCTCCGCCAACCCGGGCTTCCCCTCCTTCACACCACCGAATGCCTCAAGCCAGCTATTTGCTGGACGAATGCATTAATGGGCAGCGCAAAGCCAAAATATATTTTTCAAATATTTATTTTTGAAATATTTCTCGACGCGATTTTCTCATTATTTTTTGCAATTCAAATTCTCAACAATTCCAACACATACATATTTATTTTTAATATCCACAATTATATTTTTCATGTCTGCTATAGTACCATTTTTTGTTATTTAAAAGTTACCGTACCCAACATACAGATGTTTCTCAGCTACAGTATTTGTGCTATTTAAAGTGCTACCGTAACCCATCAGAGTCCTCTCCCTTTAGTCAGGGCTCTCTCACAGTAACCCAAACACCATTTCGTCACAAAGGAAATAATTTTTTGTTGCGTTGACAAAAATGTAACCAAATGAATTATATTTCTGAAGATTAATGTTCTGAAGGGCAAGATACTGTAAGCCCGACAAACACAAGATACCGTATGCTTTTTACAGTATAAATACACAATTTAAAGTTGCAATATTACTGTAAAATATTCAATAACAAAACTAATCAAAACTTCAATTGCATCTTTAAATACAGTATCTTTTTAATTCTACCATATCCAATCAGGTAGATTGTTACAGTATCCCATTAATACAGTTACAGTAATCGTATCCTTTGTTATGTTAAAAAAATGATTTCATTTGAATTAACTATTTGTGTTTTGTAAAGTCTAATTAAATAGGTAATAATAATAATAATAATACTTATCCAAATCCAAACACCCGTACCTTTCTTTAATAGTGTCCTGCTCATGGGCTACAAAACCTGAATTATTCTTTAAAAAGCAAAAGTCAAATTTTCGAAAATAAATAAATTTAAATTTGACAAAAATTTGAAAAAGCAGAGAAGCATATGCAAATGAGCAGGAGGAGGGGCAACGGCGGGTGGCAATTCACAACAACAATAACAAAAAGAAGGGATTTATTATCTCCCCCCCCCCAAAGAGGGGATTTGAACCTGCTGTGACTGGTTGGTGGGATACCCACCAACAGGCAATTTGTGGAATTGGTTGGATTTGGATGGATAGGAAAGGAAGGCATTTTGTGAAGATAACAGCCTATTTGAATCGTTATTCTCGAGTCGGATTATACGATATACTGTACTACAAACAATATACTATACATACAGTATGCTACACATTTTATGCAATGTACAGTATCTATCTAGTAAAGTGTACGATATGATATATATTCATATATTTGCCAACACACGTGGGTGTTAGATGTTTGCTTTGAAATTTGTGCCGAATTACGGCATAATATTCCATTACCATGTTTATGCTGAAGCTGCATTCATCGTAAACAATAAAAGGCATTTTGCCGTATTACAGTATGCGTCTTTCTACTACTGTATTTCTACAGTAATTAACAATCTATTCCAAGGGTAAATACAAAGTACAACAACATTAACATATTCACCTATAAGGGTATATTACCACCAGCTTATTATGGCTGGTTATTGGGCTGGATGGATGGGATGGCCAACTGTTGAGCGAAACCATTAATCGTTGTCCTCTTCCCCTTCCCCGGGGTATAATGGTCCACGGTGGATGTTTAGGTTTGGATTAATTGCTCGCATCTGTCCCCCTCCCAGAAGGGTTAGGGTGGGATAACCTTCTCTCCGGAAGAGGCTGGCCCAATGTCATTTCCCAACAAAACAAAAAGAACAAAAAAACAACAAATCCAAATCAAAGATTAACCACCCACATTCCATTCCATCCATTATTGTTCGTTTAAAATCGAAACTTCAAAACTTTGTGCTTTTTGACCCAACAATTAATCAAAATTCTAAAAATTACAAATCTTCATTTAAATATTAACATTTAAAACTTGGTTTTTTCTATTTCCCCGGGTTTTTGTAAAATATATAAACCCAACATTTTCCTCTATATGATTTTTTGAACAGATCATCAGAACATATGCTCAAAATGGCCGACAAACCGATGAAATTTGAGCTCAACGTCTATACTTTATGCTGTTTACTGCATCTTTTTTTGTTGCTTTTTTGCATCCTAAAATTTTTACATTATTTTTTCGACTAAATATTTTATTTTCTTACTTTGAATTGGTCAAAATTCTTATCTCCACCATTTTTGTAAACTTTTTTTGTCAATTGTGATAGGTTTTACTATGGTACCGGCACATGGTGCTACACTACTAAATAGTACAGTAGTACGGTACGGTATGGTGCTATATTTTTGATGGAAAAGAAGCTGCCAACACTACAGTATTTCTGTACTACAGTAATGGATATACGATAATACAGTAGTATATGTTGGCCGGTTACCACTTTTGTCACATTCTTTCTTGTTTATTTTACCCGTCTTTTTTTCTAACATTTTCAATTTTCATTTTCTTCTGATTTCTTTTTCTTTTTTGTTATTGTTTGGCTTATCAAATCATCACATTTTTTGGGTTTTGTCTCGGCCGGGCGGATTAGTCCATCGTCCTACTTATCCACCCCTTCCCCTTCCCCCCTTCTCCCCCTCCTCCTCCTCCCTTTATCATTGGGCGGGTGAACATGGCCCGCCGGCTGGCAAAAGGAATCGCAATCGGCTGGCGATTATTTATTTTTGCCCCTCCCAACACAAAACCCAAAAAACTCATTTTTGGCGGCCTAAAAACATACCCAAAAGAACTCTCTGTGTTTGTTTTATTTTACGATTTGCCTTTTCCGTTGTCCACAAAATGCCGCAAAATGAGGAGGCACACGACTTATCGCACCAAATCGGAAGTTAAAAAACCAAGACCAAAATACAATTTTAGACTTATTAGACCTTAAATATTTCTTATTTTAATTTTTGAAAATTAAAAAAATCTGGATTTTAGCAAGCAATCCTCTGTTACCTTAAGGATAGTGTGAAAACCCCATCGAAATTATTACGGATACGGTATCTGGTGAGTACGATTACTCTAAATCTAAATCAATTTCGGTATAATTCTGGATAATATCCCAAAATAGCATTTGTTTCTGTTCCGCGTCATACTCCCTCCTTATAGTATTTCGGTATTTCCCAAGGTGTGGTTGATTTTAAGAATTTACACAAATTTCGCATATTTTCGATTTCGAGGGTCAAGTCAAAGTCAGCCTTCCGCTGGATTATGCAACTGAATGCACCACTCGCACACGCCCTTCCCCTCCTTCATCATCTTCTTCATCGTTTCATCGCCCCTTTTCACCATTCTTCCCCTCCTCGCCAATGAACTGTCCCAATGTTGTGCCGGCGGGGCCAGGCATTTGCGCGAGAAAGGCAATTGCCAAACAATGAGGGCGGGTAAGGCAAAAAACCAAATAAAAATTGAAAAAAAATAATTAAAAATTAAATAAAAAAAGTGAAAATCTCAGAATTGAAAATCGGATCAAAAAATTACAACTGGATCTGGAAAAACCGGATTCAGAACTGACAAAAGATGACAACCGGATTCGGAACTGGTAAACGATCTGGAAAATGTTTGAAAGTTGAGAAACATTGTCACAATCCGAAAAATATGTAGCAATTGAATAATTTATTTATTTTTATTTTTGAATATTTAATTTTTAATACCAAAAAGGGTTAATATGATCAATTTAAAATCCAATCTTTTTCAGCTGGTTCCTCACCAACATGTTCTCGAGCAGCTTCAATTTGTTGCCTCAGGGCGTCGATTGATGCTTCTTGTCAAGTGAATATTAAATATTAATTGTTTAAAAATTCAACTTCAAAAATTTATAGGCCGGTGTACTGTATGCCCAGAGGCATAAAATATGCTCTACGGTGATCATCAATGAGCTGGGAGGCGGCACCAAAAGGGTTTTTGAGTGAAAAATTCAAAAATGATAAATCAAAGCAAAAAATCGATAAATCAATGAAAAACGATAAATCAATGAAAAACGATAGATCAATTAATAAATCGATAATAATTGCTTTTTTGCCAGGAATGCTGCGATTGTTGTGTGTTGGCTCGTGAGTTGTCAGAACGCGGAGAACAATGTGTAGCGCCAACCGGGTCAAAATCAAAATCGAATTTTCATTTTTTAATTTTTCCAAATTTTTAGGTTTAGTCCCGACTGTTTGGGCTCCTTCAACAAGTGCTGCAATCGGACGGATGTGCAATCTTCAGGTCAAAGAGATTTAAAATTAGGGCTTTTAAATTGATTTTCCCAAAATTTCAGCGCTCCTTTCCCTGAATCCACCATATCAAAGTGTGTCGGCTCCAATTGGACCAGATAATCGAGGTAAAGGGGCATACAGTAAAAGCAGAAAATGAATTAACTATCTTTTAACAGTCTACATCCAATAAAATATAACAAATGATTTGATTTTATTATTCAAAAAATACAAACAATCCGATGAGACACATAGTTAATTTCGTAATCATTTTGATTGATTTTTCTAAATTTTGTAAAGATTTTTTTAGATCCAAGCTGTGAGAACGCAAAGTGCGAACATTTGTGCAGCATTCGAGAGGATGTTTGGACATATTTTTGAATTTTTAACCAATAACTAGGGCTGGGTATTGAAAAATCAAAAAAGGAATAAATTTTGTAAATTATTTATGTTTTTTACTTTCATTGGACCAAGTGACCGTTTGACCATAAATACAGTACCCTCCCTATAAATAAGTAACAATTACAGTACCGCCGATCACATTACATTAATTTCCTACTGTAATGTGTCGGAATAAATACATACAAATAAATTAATAATAATTTAGGGCAGCGTGCAGTGCAGTTGCAGGTCCGGCTACGATTTGGCGCCAGACGGACACGCGTGTGTAGGTGGGTGATTTTTAAACATTTAATTTTGCACATTTAATTTCACCCATAAAATTGAATATATTTTTCTCATAAAATCCAAAACTTTCAAGAAATTTGATTTGGTTTCGTATAACTAACTGTGTTAAATTTCAATTTTATGAGAGAAATGCAATTTTATTTTTTGCTTATTTTCGTCATTTTTGCACCCGCACTTTTGCACCCCGTCCAATATAAATTTTGCGAATTTTAATATTCAATTTAAAAAATTCAAATATTCGCCAGTATATTTCTTCAATATCCCTTTTAAGATTTAAAATTTGGAAAGGTGTACTGTATTAAGGGTAGCTATACGGTATTTGAGAATAGCATGGATCGAATACTGTATTTGAGACTAGGAAGTACTCTGTATTTGAGGATGGGATACTGTATTTGTTGACAGGATAGAATACTGTATTTGTGAATAGGCGTATACAGTATTTTATCGGCTAGCACAGATGTCGACGAATGTGCGCTGATGGCACAGCATTGGCAACAGCACGGCAACACCCATGCACTATTCGCACTTTTGCCCACCATTTTCAAGGCATCAATCCTTAGGAGTTAAATCCAAAATTACGATTTTTTCTGTTTTTACCGAATTTTTCAGCAAAATATTAAAAACCTTAAGGAACTAAGAACTTTAAGAACTAAGGAACTTTTTCTAGAAATTTTTTTGTAATTTTTTGGACTACGACTTCATCAATAGAATTTTATCAAAATTTTAAAAAAGTACAGTAATCCACTAGGCATTGCCAAAACTACAGTAATCCAAATCTAAAGAAAATGCCTGTTTGTGATTTGCGGCGAGAACAATGCGTGAACACTGTGGGTGGTTACGGATGCCGGCCATTGGTAGCACCTGCCGGTATCAAAGATCAGCCCACCAAATTCAAAGAACACAAGGAGCAAAGATCAAAGGTCAAAGGACACAAAGACCAAAGGCCAAAGATCGGTGATCGTCGACCTCCTCCTCAGAGCAGCAAGAATTTGCCCATCCGAGGCCGAGATCGGTTCGTCTACCAAACGGTGGACCCTATCCAGAAGCAAAAGCAGAAAGCCAAAGGTTTAGCACAGCGCGCCAAAAATCAAAAACAAATTTCGCGCCATTAAAACAGCTTCAGTTTTTCTTGCCAAGATTTTTGCTCTGTCTACAACTCATCTCACTAACTGACTGTGAGTAGATATGCACTTTTTGTTGTGTTATCAAATCTACAGTATACTTTACATGCACTGCACCACCACGTCACTTTGTAACCGATACCGTATCCTTTCCCCAATTAGTCACTAATAATTCGTCCGTTTCGCAAAGATGTCAACGAATGTGCCAGCTACGGGCACTGGCTGTGCTCGGAGTTCAACACCCAATGTCTGAATTTGGAGGGCGCTTTTTCGTGTGTGTGCTCCCCGGGATTCTATTGGAGCGACGGTGGAAATGTTTGTGTTGGTTGGTGAGCTTAAACAAATTTTGATAAAAAAAAATTGTCGAAAAATCGATATTCTGTTTGGTCAGAAATATGGATTTTCAGCGAAAATATTGCTTTTTTGGAACAACACCATAATTTTTCCACCCGCTTGCTTTATGGCAAATCCGGTCAAAATCTTGTTTTTTTTTTAATATTTTGCATCCACCACTCTTATATTAATCGAGTAACTTCTGTTTTCCGGGACATTTGATTTGGGCAATTTCTTGGCATTATGTTTAAAAAGTCAAAAGAACCAAAGAATGAGAAACTGTTGCATTATTAATTGGCGTTAGTGAATAGCAAACAAAGAAATAAGAATTTAGAAGAATGAACCAGGGTTCGAACCAGGGCTGGACGCAATTGCGCATTGCGCTTGCGCAAAATCGTGATTTTTACGCAATTTTTTTTTCAAAAAAAAAATTTTTTTTCAAGAAAATTTTGAAGGAAATCGACCATTTTTCGTCGAAAAATTCAAAAATTTTGAAGGAAATTGCCAATTTTTCATCCAAAAAATCCAAAATTTTGAAGAAAATTGCCCATTTTTTGTCCAAAAATTCCTATCTTCTTGCCTTCAAATGTATTATCATCAGTGCTGTGCACGAGTCGGAGATCGAAAATTACCGGGGGTCGGAGCCGAAGCCGATAAATTTTGACCATTTTTGCTCGTAAAAGAGGGAGGGAGAAAAAAAGGAAAGAAAAAGTGAGAAAAAAAGGAAAAAGGAGTTCGCGGTTCGCAGCGGGGTATCCAAAAATGATCCAAAAAACAAACGATAGATAACTAGCAAAAAGTGGCCAATTTTCTTAAGGAAATGTGAGTAAAATTTGCAAAATTTTCTCGGAACCCCCCTCCGGCTATAAGTAAAATTTAAAAATGTCCGATCAAAAATGATCGATTTTCTTAAGGAAATGTGAGTAATATTTAGAAAATTTGGCCGTTTTTGGTCGAAAATTTGACCGTTTTTGGTCTAAAAATTTCATTTATAATGGGGGAGTGGTTCGGCGGTGCCGATAGGCGCCACCGAGAAAAAATTGAAATTTTGGTCACACTTCGGTAAGAAAATTGGCCATTTTTGACCTTCGGACACCTAAACTACTCGTTTTTTCGACGGATTTCGGCCGCCGATCGCCGATATGAGTCACTTTCCAAAAAAATTTCAATACGACGTATCGGGGGGGGGGGCAGACAGATCCTCCCCCGTTGCACCTATGCTTCTCACACTTCACTACCACACAAACTTATCCAAGTTGGAATTTTTCGAATTTTTACAAAATTTTTATTACCGAAAAGGTTCGGTATCTGAAGAATTTAAAGGTTGTGGACTTAAAATTAAAGTTTTGACCATATTGATTGTGGGGTCTAAATAAGGAAAAAAGTGAATTAATTTTACACGGAAACCGGGATTTTCCCGGTTTTTTGAGTCCCGGTGTTTCGATCCCGGATTTCCGGGAATTTTTTACACCCCTAAGAATCGCAATTTTGAAAAATTTTCATAAACTTTTGAAGGAAATCGCTCATTTTTAATCCAAAAATTCTAATTTTTCTCATTAAA
>JAQIYK010000445.1:0-14296 GCA_034700465.1 Rotylenchus robustus
CATAAATTTTTTAGTTTTTGTAGATTTAACTACTTCGTCGAACAAATTTAATAAAATTTTTGATATCAAATAGATGAGCTGGATTTTTATGATAAATTTTAGAACTATTTTGTATCAAAAAATCCCTGTTTTTCAATTTTTGAATGCAAACATTTAGTATTATAAAAATTCAAATAAGGAGATTTTACTTTTTTACATATTTTCGTTCTCCTTTCTGATTATAATTTTCACTCATCATCATCACTCACCATATACTTTTCCAATTTTTATTCTCTTAATTTCTTTCACTAAATTTTATTGTTTTATTTTTATTTTATCATTCTCTCTCCCGTCCCTCTTTCTCTATTATATTGTTAGATAAAAATTCTTTTACTAAAACAAAATGCCAAGAAAACGCAAATTTCAAATAGCGTAACACACAACATCCATTTAGTATAAAGGGTTTAGTATAAAGGGATTTTCGAGTCGAATATCTGATTCGATATCCGATTCGGCAACTCTCGAATATTCGGCATTCGACTCGATTCGAAAAAGCCCCGAATACCGGCTTCGAGTCGAATATCGAGTATTCGACTCGACAACCCTACCCATGTCCTATAATTTAAAATAGATGAGGTGGTTATTATTCGTATCGCCACGGATACCTCAATCAATGAAAATGATCATCCAATTCCATTTTCCATTCATCAACAAAAATTTGGAAATTCCGCGAGAAAAAAAGTCAATTACATATACAATCATAAGTGGGCCGGCCGCCCTCCCCAAAATCCGAAAAATTTTTCCCCACCCTCCATGAATTATTCTATGTTAATGAATTTAGACAGAATAAAAATGCCAAGAAAAGTGAAAATTGATGTCTCACATCCGTCATTTGCCGCACCATCGACAAGCGAAGGAGACTATCATCCTTCGGGAACCACCAGAAGAGCTTCCTGTAGCAGTGTTGCTGATCACGACCACAATTCGCGAAAATACAGCAAAAAGAAAGGGTAAATAAGCTACATACAATATATGTACATAATAATAAATAAGGGATAAAGAGGTTAATGAATATTTTATAGGGCTAGTAGTCGTTTTATGGCTTCAAGACCAAAGGGCGAACTTAAAGGGCTGCAGGATTCACTCACTGGATACTACACCCCGAATGAAATGCGACGATCTCGCACCATGACTAACAGATTAATACAACAGGTTTCTCTTTATACTTACTATAAGAAAACATCTAATTATTTGTTTTAAATCTATTAAGCCTCTGGAGATTCTTATCGACCATGATATTTTAGTCCGAGGGAAACGCACCAATTCCATAAGCAGCTCAAAATGTTTGTCTATTTTTTAAATTGTTCAAAATTTTAAACCTATTTAATTTAGCTGGAAATACAACAATTTCGCCAAATTCTTCGAAAAGGGACAAATTGGAAGATGCTCTGTCTTCCTATTTTACTCCAAATCCCAACAAAAGGCGCACCCATCGCGAGGGAGAATATCTTCATCTGTCTAAAGGGGAAGAATCGGGAAATTTTGAGCAAAAAGACGGTATAATTTTATGTAATAAGTTATTTTGTTGAGTCTGGATTAATTTTTTTAGCCAATTCAGCAAAAATTTGGAAAAAAATACAAAAACTGATTTTAATGTGTTAGATATTAGATTACAATAAACCGTTTCTTATGTCCACATCTTATAAATTCTGAAATAATTAATTGTAATTAAAATTTTACAATAAATTGAATTTAGTTAAAGAAGAGCTAACTGATGAAGAAAGCAAGGAAATGCGTTTGAATGGAGAGTCGATTCAAACCAAAATGGAAATGGTTAATAATGCGAAATTTAATAAAACATGTTTTAATTTTTTAAGCTTCGGACTCGGACAATGTTGTCAAGGTCAAGAACAGACAGAATTTCAAGACCAGAAGTTGAGTTGAATAAAAGCACATTGAGAAAAACAATTAGTGACAGTAAACTACAAAAACATGCAGTGGAATATTTGAGAAAGCGAGAAAATGCAGCAGCAATAAAATCTGCCCAACTTATCAAGAGGGCTTGTAAAGGTAAAATTCAACTTTTATTCATTCATTTTTTAATTTAGTAGGCAAACGCGATTCACGAAATCAACTTCGTAAGAAGAAATCTCAGCCAGTATCTTCAACATTAAAAGCTTGCAATGCACCTACTTCGCTTAAAAATTCAATGTAATTTTACTCAATCTAATTAATTAGTTTAATATGTTTAAATTTTGTTATAGCAAAAGTTACTTTCGACCCTTAAAAACAACGACAATGGCACAGACTGTTGAAGTCAAAGACATTGACTTTTCTTCTGAGGTTGATGAGGAAGACCGAAAGTTGTTTAATGAAGCTCGCCAAATGGTTCAAAAGGTTTTTGACATATAAAATTAAATCATTTTGGATGAATTATATTTAAAGGATATTGAGCATGCAAATATCACATTGAAGAACGATGCATCGAAAGTATTCCCGCCAAAAATCATAATTCATTGCTATGAAATTGACACGTGGTACTCATCTCCGTACCCTCAAGAATATGCTTGTCTTTCTGTCAGTCTAGTTGTTTTAAGCAATTGTTAATTTTTGATATTAAGCTTTTGCATATTTGCGATTCTTGTCTAATGTATCTATCTGTTCCTGAATCGCATATAAGGAAATGCAAGCGAATGTTTCCACCCGGCAATGAGATTTACAGAGATGGACCATACTCTATTTTCGAAGGTAATGATTGAGATTTGGGATCATATTATTAGATAAAATATTTATTTGTTCTTTAGTTGACGGAAATATTGCTCGTGTGTATTGTCGAAATTTGTGCCTTCTGGCAAAATTGTTCATTGATCATAAAACTTTGTAATTATTTTTACAATTTTATTTATTAATTTATATGTTTAGATATTTTGATGTTGAACCATTTCTCTTTTATGTGATGACTTTGAACGATGAAACTGGTTGTCATTTTGTCGGATATTTCTCAAAGGTTTTATAAATTTGGGTAAAATTTAATTTCGAAACCAACCCTTACTATTCTAGGAGAAATATAGCAGCCAGAAATACAATCTTGCATGTATTGTTACTTTGCCTTGTTATCAAGGACGAGGATTTGGTCGTTTTCTTATCGACTTTAGCTATCTTTTGTCGAGGAGAGAAAATATGATTGGAAGTCCGGAAAGACCACTCTCTGAGCTTGGCCAAATCACTTATCTCAGTTACTGGACTTCTGTTATCTATGAATATTTTTACAAAAACGCTCTTACTTCACATGGGAGTGTTATGAGTCGAGTGTTGTTGGCAGGTAATAATAATAATACTAGTATGTATGCTATTTATAATATTTTAAAATTCGCTTTTTAAGACATATCAAACACGAGTGGGATTGCAATCAGTGATATAATAGAGGCCCTGACTGAAAATCACTTGATTTCAACTAAGGATCAATCGTAACTCTTTAGTTCAATCCAATGCACGAATTTTATCCATTTTAGCGCTATTATTCTGGACGAAAGTGTAATCAGAGCCCATTGGGAGCGGGCTACAACTAATAAAAAGAGAATTTGGCTGGATGAAAAAAAGCTGAAGGTAAAGAAAGTGTTGGACATATTTTAGCATTTACCAAATAAGTTTTTTAGTGGACACCGAGAATTTATACACCATCAAAGGATTTTCGACTTCGTTCACCTGGTACAATTCCACATTCCCCCGCCAACTCCGCTGCAAATTCTCCCATGAAGCAAAAATCTTTGGACCAAGATCAGATTAATGAAACAGTACCAATTCAAAAGGTTGGCTCGATAGAAAGTAACCAAAAAATAAATTGTCTGTTTCCAGAAAAACAACAGAAAGACTACAGCACGACGAAAAATTTCCATAGAAACTGTCAAAGTACAGAAGAACATAAAAAAATCTTTATCCACAGGAAATGTTGGAAGAAAAAAGGTGCCGGCAGGGAAGGAAGTCAAAGAAAAGTCAACAAATTCCTCAAGGAATAATAATGAAAAGGAAGAAGGGAATTTTACAAGAAGAAAAAAGAGAGGTACACGATTTGGATTTTCCTAATTAAATAATTTGGATAATAGCAAGTTGCAAAGAGCCCAAGGAAAAGAAGCCAAAAAAAAGAGAGCCCTCGACGGACGATGATGAAGAAGATGATAGATTTTCACCCGATGCACTGGAAAAGTGTTTGCCAAGTACTTCGAATACCTTCATCAACGACCGAACGATTTCGCACCCACAAAAAGGCAGGGGATCGTCATCATACAAATGCATTATTTCAAAACCAACAAAATATTTGGAGACGACGAATACAGAGAGTTCGGCAGAAGAAACAGCAAATCATTCCGAGAAAAACAAAGAAACGGTGAAAAAGATGGCAAATGACAAGAACATGGTGGAAAGTTTCACATTAATTCACTGGTTAAAACATAAAATAAATTTAGGAGCGAACGAGTGGCTCGGAGTCTGAAACATCCACTATTTATTCAAAAGTTGAGAGGAGACCAGCGAACAAACGAAAAGTCTGGAGAAAAACGCGCGCATTGGAAAAGCAGCAAACGAAGTCGAGTTTTTCATTGCCGAGCAATTCTTCCCGAGGAACTTCTACCTCAAGCAGTTCAGCTGCCAAACCTGAAAAGCAAGAGGTTCAAAAGAAGACGGAGACAGCTCATTCCCCATCAAAAAAGCATAAGAAAGTAGACAACACTTCGAATGATGATGACGACCATTCCTACTGCTGTTCTTCAACCAGTCCACAACCTATTGGAGATCGATTACCAATGTTGAAATCTTCTTCTTTTAGAGAACAAGACCTTTTGGTCAACATGGGTGGTAAGTTATGCAAACGATTATTGAAGGGGCATTCCATTGAATTTTGTTTTTAATTAAAAATTTAAATTCAGGAGAACCAGACACAGTGAATATGGGTGGGGAGCCGGATGAAGAAGAAGTAGAGAATGCAAATTCTACTACTTTTTCCATTGGAATGTCAAGTTATACAGCACCAGTGCTGATCTCACATCCAATTGAAGCGGATGATGAAGTTGACGAGGAGCCACCTATCGTTGAACACCAACAATTTTCCACTGAAAATTTGCAACAACAAAAGGATGACATTCTTTACAGCGGAAAAATTCAAACGATAGAAAAGGAAGTGGAGACCATGACCATTTGTGCCGCATCGGCCGCTCGTACATTGAAAATCCCATCAATACATGGTTGATTTCTTAATTTTTTGATTTTGTCTAATTGAATACTTTTCAGTTGAGTTGCAAAAGTCTTGTTCGCCCTCTGATACAACCACTGTTGAGATGCCTGCTTTGGATGCGGCTGAGAAACATGTTTCTCCGGCAGTGGGATTGTCCCGTTTTGGAGAGGAGGAAGAGGGGCATGTGCTGATGGAGGATGATGCCCCGCCAATGCTCTCCCCGCAGGCCGCAAATATGCCCTCCAATGAGCCGGCCATCAATTGTGCCAATGAGGAATCATTCACAAAAATAGGAACGACAACAACAACAAGTGAATTGCACCACTCATCTTCATCATCATTTGATATCAGCTGTGATGAAACGAAGAAAATGCAAGAAATTGCGGTGGGGGGAAGTAGCATTGGCATGAAAACGACAAATAGGACCGAAACGGTTGGCTTATTGTAGTTTGTAGTACAAATGAGAACTAATTTTGGAAAGTACTTATTATTGTTCAGGAACAGGAAAAGCACATTTGTCCAACAGCCTCGAAGAATTTAATCGAGAATTCACTGGATGTAAGGACATCTACCTCACATGGCTTATCATACGCGTAAATATAATTGTTTGATTTTTGCTTAAAAAAGTCTTTAGGGATCGAAACGCAACTGCACTTAAAGTGAATGTACCGACAATTTCAACAACAGTGGAGGTGAGAACATTTTTGTGCAACATTTTATTAACAATGCTTTATATTTAGGTACAGCAACCATCTGAGCTTCAACAGTCTCAACAAAGTTTTAAAAGTGTAAATATGCAACATATGGAGGCTTTTCCTGCGTTTAATGGTTTTAAATCGGAATACAAATTTAGAACTAAAGGTGAAAAATTAAGGTGCATTGTACAATCAGCAAAGCTATGAAGTGTCTCAACCAAAGGCTCAAAATTTGTCAGCCCACCAACAAAAAATTACTGAAAAATCTGTCGAAAAGAGTAAAAAATCCAAAGAGAAGGCATCAAAGAGTCTTTCACCTGACAAAACTGTAAAAAATTGAAACATTATTTTTTATTTTTAATCATTTAGCAGCAAAAAGCACACACTACCTCCAAACAACAAGCCAACGTTTCTTCTTCAATGCCCGCAACTTCTCAGCCGACCACATTCGCTCCTCAATGGTTCAATTCGGAACAGATGGCACAGTTTGCCCAATACTATCAGCAACAACATCAGTACTACGGAAGACAACAGGCGGAGTTGGCTTCTTCCATGACTGCAGCACAAATGAGTTATGCGGCCAATCCGTACATTTACAATCAGTGGCAGCAGGCATGGCAAATGTCGGCCTCGGTTGGCAAATTCCCCACTCCCGCAGGTCTGCAATTAGGGAGCAAATAATCCATTCTGGCTTCATCTTTCTCATCCATCCAATCCAAAATTCCATCCATTCGCAGGTTATCCGCTTTCTTACGAGGAATTTTTCAACGGAATGACAATGGCTGGGACCAATGCTGCTATGATCAACAGTGGCTTAAGCGGCACTGTCGGCGCCGTCGCTTCATCGTCGAGTTCTGTCCCAGTTGTGCACCCCGCTGCCGGGTATCCCTGCTGGCCTCCCCCGGGTTTTGGTCAAATTCGGCCCCATGCGCCGAGTTCAGCCACTTCTTCAACCGCATCTCATCAACCCTTTTACCCGCCCCCACATCCTCCCATTTAGCTCACTCATCCTCCATCTTCCAAAGTCTGTTATTTATATCACATTTTTCTTCAATTTTGTTTGATTACGTTTTAGTTTCACATTTTTGACACATCATCATATCTGTATACCTGTGCACTCCCTCCCCATTTTCCATCTGTCCAAATTCACCAAATATTCCCACCCCATCCACACCCATTATCATCATATACATACATCGTCCATAACACTATGTAAACACTAATCTATCGCCATAATAGGTAATATATTTAGCTTTATTAATATTTTGATACATAGGAAGAAACGGATCAAACATTAAAGTATTTTTCCACAAATTGTACTTAGATGAGAATATTTTGTAGGCTATAAGTTGGAATAGTTCCTCCCTCGTCGGTAGGAGTTTGCTCTGCTCGCCTCCCTCTTCTGATTTATGCACACATTTCATTTGGCACCGACCTCGACCTTTGTCGGTACTTCGCGTGTTTGGCAGTTGTTTGGATACACTGTGCTAATGGTGGTGGTGGTGGCAGTGTTTGGATGATGACGACGGTGTTGGGTTTCCACAGTTCCCTTCCGCGTTTCGACTCTTCCCTACCGAGCAGTACCACCACCTCATCCAATTTCCCACCCTCGGCATATCCCGCCCCGGCGGAGTCATCTTCCAATTTAATATTAAACGGAAGAGAATTGGTCCATTTTTCCATTCCGAGAAAGGGGTCCAGGATATGGAACAAAATCTTAGAAAAGGTTCTTCCCCATTTCACTGGACAACACTTTCACCTTTTAGACTTGTCTAAAAATGTTTTTAAAAATAGTGGATTAAAGCCATTTTGGTAAGGAGTAGTAAAATGTTCAGCTTTGGCGCAGTTTTGTTTGGAATAGTTATTTTATTGGTAATAAATGTTCCAAATTTGTGCCTTCCGATGACTTCATCTTATTCTTTCATCATACCCAATCCCCCCCCCTGAGTTCGGGAGGGGGGGGATTGCATCCGCCGTCTGCCGATGGACCCACTTTCTCCCCACCCAATTCGCCCACTCAAAAAGCGAAGTTCACAAGCAAAACAAAGCACCCAATTCACCCATCGTCTTGCTCCCCTCCCCCACCAATTCCCTCATCCGCTTCTCCCCCTGCTGCTGATGTTTCTCCCACCCAATTCCTCCCCCACACTCCTTCAAAGGGTGGTTTATGGCCTTGTTCAAGTACCCTCCCCCCCCTCCCCAGTGGCCTTCCCCCCTTTTGCCGGCCAACTAATTTGTGTGCCTTTCTCTCCGCCGTCAATTTCAATCAGACCAAAGGACCCCTTTAAAAGGGGAGACGGGAAGGTGCTGAAGCTGACTGAGGAGCATCATTCAACAGGGTGATGGAGTCGGGCTTTGTTGGTTGGTGGCACATTTACCGTACCTGCCCCGTATTAATGTACCGTATGCATTTAAAGTATTTCGCCCGTTTCAGAACATAACCAATTTCACAATTCGACACCTACAGTAGCTATGTACCGTATCGTATGCTACGCCCCTTCCAATAGTACGTCCCCCTCGTGGACTTACAACCGGGCGTACTATTAGAGGGATATGATAGTTTGAAAATGGAGTATATTTGCCTTTATTATTACAATTAGTTAACAGTAAACTGAAAAGATGTACCTTGGACCCCACCCAAATGGACGGGTCCGATCTCTTTCCGCCTTTTTCTTCTTGGAAGAATATACTTTTTTGTTCCTTGGTGCTGCTGCATCATCAACATCATTTTACACTTTACCAATTTGCATTTTGGCGCACCAAAACAGAAAAATAGAAAATCTTCGCTAACGGGGAAAAATCGCGCTTTGGAAAAATGCAACGTGCACCGACATCCAATCGAGGAGGCAATTTGCATTTTGAATTGGTTGGCAAAGCAAAAAAAGTGGGGAAAAGTGGCGAACAAAACGAACAATTAATGTGGCTTATTCCTCTGCCGAGAACAACGACTTGGTGCGCATTCATTTGCCCCGCTCACTTAATGCCACTGGCCAATTTGGTTATGCAAAGTGGTGTCCGGGGAGGGACAACACTCGTCCGGTTGGCCGGCCAATTTGACATCCAATGTATCCATCCAAATCCAACAATACTTCTCATCGTCATCTTCTTCCTCCCACTTTCCAGGGTTTCAGGATGAGCAGTGGGTAGAACATTCGAGTGGAGGCGAGGAGTTCGGCGCATAATCTTAGGCCTCTCAAAACTCGAAAATTGCTATTTTGTGCCAATATTAAAAAGTTGTTTCGTTCCTTAAGTGGGTTACTTAACAATTTCCTCCCCTTCCCTTTACCTATTTTTGGTGTTTATCGTACGGAGGGGGGGGGGGAATTTAATAAAAATATAATAATTTTGTGCCAAAATTGGACCCGACGAGTAGTTTGTTGTCATGGGTGGCGGGCCAAGTTGGGCACCCTCCCTCTCCTCCGGTGGTGGTGGTGCAGATAACTCATTCGCTCCTCTCCGAATCCAATTTTGTTCGCGTCATGTCCTCCCTGCTCCCTGCCCCCGGGCTCCTCCTCTTTCCCATTGGCTATTTTCGCCGCTTATATATTTTCGCCCATTTTGGGCCGGCCAATGATCCGTGCCCGGCATTTTTGCCCAATTCGTTGTCCGTCTCTCCTCTTCGGTCCGCACACCCCAATTCCTTGCCCAATTCCCCGGGAGGAATTTAGGGAGGATTTTATTTGTTCTGTTCCGCTTCTCCTCCTCCTCCTTACGCGCTTCTTCCACCATTTTATTAGGCTAATGGATAGATGGACGGGACCAACAGCAGTTGAACAAATGCGTTGGCCCGGTGGGTACAACACATGCCACGCCAAGGATTAATTACACGGTGCCGAAAAGGCACCCTTCCCCTCCCCTCCCCTTTGCACCATTCGTCACCCCTAAAGCAATTCCTCTTCCCCCCTCCCTCCCTCACCGCCCTCCGGGCATCTTTCCCTTCCCTTTCCTTCCGCTTCCGTTCAGTTGCATTTGTCGGTTTTGAAACAAAAAATGAAACAAAGGAATTTGAACCGGACCAACCAATTCATTCCCAAAAGGGGAGCCGACAGGCGTTTTTCCCACAACCAATTCCGTTTTTAGCTTTTTAGACTACCGACAAATTTATATGAACAATCTGTGCCAGTGAGTTGCCCATATTGGGAATCGGAGATGAGCGGAAGAAAAAGGATGTCAAAATGACGGGATTGTCCAAATGCGGGTGGAGATTGGCCAAATCCGGCGGATGTTTTGTGCAATTGTTCTCCCTCCCCCGGCACATTTTGTCCGGTCCGCTTTCAGTCCAAAAGTACCGGCGCGTGCCATCAGTTAATTTGTTCCGGAAAATTATCGGCACAAAGTTTGGCCCGGCCAAATGTTCCCAGCTCTAATTGGCACAAAACAGGGAAAAGTAACTTGATTACCCTTCCCGCCACCCATTACTCCAAGAAGGTGTACCTATCCCTCCTCCAAAGCGGTGGGAGGAGAAGGAGGACAAAGGGACCGAAACTTTTTGGGGCCATTTGTGGGGTTGGCCGCCGTCACCAAGGATCCATGGCCGCATTTTCCCGTCATTTATTTGCCGACAAACCAACTGATATTATATGCATCCCATGTGTTCTTTGAACTTCACCCAATCGCCCCCCCCCCTCCCGACAACCCAATTCCTAGGCTAATCCCACCCCTATCGGAATTCAAAATGATAAAAACAATAAATTTCAGTTCCGACCAAGACCCTTCCAATTTCACTGCAAAATGGCCCAATTCCCAGTCGCCAACATTGTGATTGCCTCCCTTCTGCTCGGCTTCGTCATTCTGAACCGAAAATCCAATGGACAATACGGCGCCGAGTTCGGGTATTGTTCTTTGGTCCAATCCCTTTTTGCATTTAATTCATTCTCCGACAGACCCGCCGAAGTGATGTCCCTTGATGAAATGGACTACGGTGTCGGCACTGACCCATTTGAGGGGTAAGTGGGGGCAAAACCCATCGGAAATACAATGGACGATATTCAAAATAAAAATTAATTTTTTAGTCTTTCTAAGCGGGCACCACTCGACCGTTCCGCCATAGCCAGGTTGGGAAATATAGCCTATATTTTTGCTGAAAATTCATAAATTTTCTTGCAGATTCGGAAAGCGAGCTCCTCTGGACCGGTCAGCAATTGCCAGGTGGGAAACTGGGAAATTACAAATTATATTTCTCTAACAAAACAGCACCTCGATTTTTGAATATTTTTAACCAGTTTTATTAATCCAAGATCCCTCCCCAAAGGCCAGGTCGAATTTTGGAAAAATTCTGTTTTTTCATGTTTGTTTGTATCTGTTCCAAAATTACGCTTTTTAGATTTGGAAAACGTGCTTCGCTTGATCGTTCGGCATTCGCCAGGCAATTATTCCAAATTGCTTAATTTTTATTGATGCATATTTTTGTCCCTATTTCAGATTCGGGAAAAGGGCTCCCCTGGACAGGTCGGCGATAGCTCGCTTCGGAAAGTAAAGGGTCGGAAGTTGATGGGTGGGTGGTGGTGGATGTGCTGCTTGCTGAGAATGTGCTGTCTTCGCGGATCAAAATGCTCTGATCTCAAACTCATTATTATGCTATTAATCCCATCAATAACATGATGTTCTCTCACCACCCTCTCGACGAACAAACAATAAATTAAGGACCGTTTTTTGTTATTGGCTGAATCCATACCAGGGCTGTTTTCCTACCGCTCTCGCTTTGGCGATAAACCTACTGCCACACTGGGGGACCCACTGCGATCGAGTGGGGGTTGAACCCCTCCTCCTTGAGACATCTATGGCAGAATCAACTAAAACTAACCAATAATATGCATGACAATCTGAAGAAAAAGATAAAAAGACATTTTGTTTGGAATCAAAGTTCAACGGCCATTTTTGTCCAGAATTCAATGTTCGGGGGTACAAAATCCAAATTATTGATATTTGAGGAGAAATCCAAGCTCCGATCAAATAGCACCATCTCATCTCAAAAGCCATCGCCAGGCTTACGCTTTGGCTTTAAAAGGGATGCCAAGTTTCTCTTCTGCTGCTGTTGGCCAAACTTTCCCAAATCGCTCACATTTCCTTCTGCAGTGCCACTATTCTTCGGCTTCTTTGCATCACGCAATGTAAAAATTTTCTCGGCAACCACAGTAAAATAAGCATCTCGAGAGTTGGAACCGGCAAAGAGCTCATTTTCGGTGCTGAAAACGAAGTCCAATGATTTCTGGATAAAACTGGCACGCTGCGGATCTTGTTTGGCAATCTCGGAGATATTACAACGAATGTATTCGGGACATAGTGCCTCGAAAAGTTGGAGAACAAATTGCTTCCTTAGCTCACTTCCAATGACTGAATGCCAGTCCTGAATGGTGTCGATGGGTAACAAAACAAGTGTACTGCCACAAAATTAACAATACCCCAAACTCCTTAGGTGTGTAGAATGCTGGCTTACGATTTCCAATGATTTTGCTGATGTCTGGATCAGGCGCCATCTTTGCCAACTGTTGTTTGATCTTGCCTACCTCTGCCTCTTTATCCTTAAACAAATAAGTTATCAAAAAGTACTTTAACAAACATTGGATGCAACCTCAAATGTATCCTCTCCAATTTCTTTCTTTACATTAGCTGATAAATGTTTCGGAGCATTGGCTGCTTTATAAATGCAGTGCTCTGCAGAGGTGGTTGGTAGATCATTTCCTGTTGGAGCATTCACCGATTGGAGACTAACACCATTGTGCTTTTTTAGAATTGCCAAAGATGGCGGCAACGTATTTTCCGTAACATACATCATCCCCGTACGTTGTCTTTCTAAAGTTTTCAACAAAATAATAATTTCTGTAAAATGTGCATCTACCATTTTCCAATAAAAATTGTACTCACTTTTCACTGGATTAACAACATTGGGCTTTATAGTGGTACGCTTTCGTGTTCTTTTCGGGTTCTGATATTGTGGCATGCCACTGGTGTTGTAAGCCCCTCCTTCATCAGTAACTTTGACCAATTTTGCCATAACACGCAATTGTTGCATTAGTTCGTCATGTTCACGACGACTTTCGTTGAATGCCCAAATCAATTCGCGATTTGCACCAATCAATGCTTGAATTTGTTGTTGCTGTTCCTAATGTTCAACTATTCATTAGTTTTAAAAGTTTATTTATAAATTAAACCTGGTTCTTTTGCTTTAATTGGACATTTTCACGTGTTAACTTTTCATTCTGACGAATGAGTTGGATGTTTGCTTGATCAATGTGAACATCAATGGGCTGAACCTTTTGAACATTTTCCACCGGGATTATCTTATTGTTAGCAATTTTTTCTTTGGCTATAAATGAGTTGAGTTAAAATGTTTAAGCAGCTTGTTATTCCAAAGACCACCTGCTGTAAATCCATTTGAATCAAGACTTGATGAGAGGGACACAGAAGGTGGAGCTTTTGCCCATTTTAAAGTAGTCCCAGGAAGAGGAATGTTTTGCTTGGGTAATTGAGTAAAAGCACCGGTGATCCCTTGAGGTTCATTTCTCTCCTAAAACATGTAATATTTTAACAAATTGTCTTCTGAAAAGGTTTTTTACCTTTTTCTTTTTTCGTCCTGATTCTCCAATCAGTGAGGGCGGCGGAGAAGGAGAATATACCCGTCTTGAACGTCTTGGTCTGGTGGCAGAATTTTGTTCATTTGTCTGCATATGATCGCTTGTTTCCAACTCAGCCTCCGAATTTCCCGAACCAATATCGATAAACTAAATATTTTAATATTTTTTGCTGAAAATTTTAAAATGTTTGGAAGCGATCTTTCAAAGAATACTAATTAGGGTTGTGCCCCGCCCCCCCCCCGGGGATTCCCCCCGGGAAGGGTTTTTTTTACCAAATCCCCCCCTCCCCCGCGCCGAAAAAAAAACGGAAACAGGGGCGGGGAATGGGTGGCGGGGAATGGGTTTTCGACAATAAAATTTTTAAAGTCATGTTTAAGATCTTAACAAGAATTATCAAGAATTATATTTTTCAATCCGAATTATATTTTTCAATCCATATTTTTCAAAATGGAAGAAAATGAAAAAATGAAAATCGAAAACACTATTATTGTTCATGAATGCGGAAGTGTAAATGCGGATACTGAACAAATGATTTGGGATGTAGACGATGAATGAATGACGTGACAGTTATAACAGAATTTTATAAAACAATATTTTATGTGACATAAAACAAATTTTTATTACGCAATTGAAATAAAAAGAATGATAGTAATTGAAAAAATCAAATTTTTTTCAAATTTTGGCAATTTTTGAAATTCCCCGGGGTCCCCGGGGGAACGAATGGCGGGGAATCGAATTCCCCGTCCCCGCGGCCATTCTGACTCACCATTCCCCCCCCCCCCCTCCCGCCCCCGAAAACGGGGACGGGGCACAACCCTAAT
>JAQIYK010000446.1:0-14287 GCA_034700465.1 Rotylenchus robustus
GGGCATCAACACATACTACAGTACCCATAAAATCGGATACTGTATTGGTAGCGTCGCCTAATATTCAATTGCACTCAAAAATACGCGACACACCAATGGTACAATCTTCCACCATACATGCAAAATCAGATACTGAAATGATACCATCACCTTATATCGTAAACTCTAAATCGAATACATCCGTTATACCGTCAAGTGCAATGCTGGATTCAAAATCTGTAAATGAGAAGCCGATTCAATCAGCACATTATAGAAATTCCAAAAATCAAATTGAAATAATAAGATCATCCAGGTTAGGCTAAAAATAATGTTATTTGAATTTTTAAATTTAATTTTAGATATAGGTTTAAAAAATCATTAAAATATTTGTAAAAAATCAAAAAGGCAGTCCATATAACTCATCTTATATTCTTTTTAATCATATGAAGGACAAGGGCTAGGAGGACATAGGCTATTAAACTTGATTTTTTGTAGTTTTTGTAAAATGTCGATTTTGTAAAATTTGTAAAAATTCAAACATATAAAACACAATAAAATAGTATTAATTAATTATTTGTTAATTTAATTTATATTTATTATTTTTAGTAAACCATCAACCAATCTTCATCTGTATCATTCTTCAACTAAAAATAGAGAGGAAATTGAAAACGGTGTGATCATGCTAGTTCACCAAAGTATTGGGGGGCTTCAACTACCTTCAATTTATTTAGACTATAAAAAGGTCATAAACCGAGAAGAATTGGAAAAAATTGAAATCTATGCTTCATGGATCGTCGAACGCATTTTCAATGGATTTTGTAGTGGAGAAGCATTGCTATATTATTTGCGAAACAGTTTTCTCGAAACTTATCAACCAATTCAGGTTTTAAAATGTTAAAAAATAAATTTTATTTACCGACAGGTTCTGTTTTCAACAATAAAATAATTTTTCAATGATTTTTTTCAAAAAATAAAACAAAAATAGACAGCAAAAACAATGCATTTTTTAAAATTCACAATCACACGACTTACTTAGAATACTTTTAAAACACATATAATTTATGTTGCACAATTTTTGTTTAGCGAATTTTATTTTAGCAAATAAAATTCTTTAAAATTTTGGCGAAAAAAGTGGTGGCGAACTTAAATATAAAATAAAAAATTATAATTTTTCCATTAAATTTTAGGTTGATCGCATCCTGCTCAACGAAATTTTGGAAGAAATAGCGTCAGAAAATGTGGTTTTTGAACAGAACATAAAGTCGGACAATTATAATGAGACATTGCAAAATGTGCAAACAATGAACAAAGTGCTCAAATTTGCATTCACTTTGCTACGACTTTACGAAAAACTGAACAATTATTTGGCGGAATATTTGGGCGACGAAAAAGTTCCAATTTCACAATGGCTCTCAATTTTGACCAAAAATATTTGGAAAACAATGGAAAGAACAGCATATAATGGCCATTTTTCAAAAGTATTTAAATTATAAAAAATTTAAAATTAGAAAAAAATATTCTAAATATTTTCCGAACTAATACACAATTATCAAGAATTCCTTAAATTTTTTAAAATTATTCAATCAAAAATTTTAACAATTGAATATATAGTAGATAAAACGCATAAAAATAACATTATTTAGAAAGGCGATTTATTATTTAGGAAGGATTATTAAAATTATTTAGGAAGGCATACTATCGAATTATTGTAAAAAAGATAATTAAATAGTTGAAAATTAACATTTAATTATTTCTTATTTTATTCAAAATAGATAAAATATTTACATAAATTTAATACAATAATTTTAATTTCCTCAAAAAGCTGTATTATTTCAAGTAATTCTTTATTCTTTATTTTTTTAAAGCTTATAATAAAATACTGTTGAACAAATTTACAACAAATGTTTGGTAAAAAATATAAAAATTATTTTTAAATTTTAGGCAGCAAAATGGGTTCAAAATTTGAGGCGTTTTGAAGAAACCATCGAATTGGTGGAATTGGGCATTTTGATCGCTTTGCCACCCTCAAAATATATGGCCAAACCAATGCTGGCAAAAAATTTGTTTGAATCGATTGATCGTCGCGATTTTTTGGAACAATTTCGCGACATTTGGACAAATCCATGGTTTGACAAAAATGGACTCGAAATAGTTCGAAAAAGATCAGGTTTGGATATTTTGGGATTAAAATAATTTATGTTATAATACATTCAAAAATAGGCTTTTTGGTTGCAAAATTTATTCAAAAAATATTCTGTCAAAAATTATTTATACATTTAATTATTAAAGACCTAAATTTTTGCGCCCTCTTTTTACAATAAAATCCGGGTTTTTTTTCTAGGCAGTTGTTTCGATTGTTTGTCTTTTTTCAAAACCAAAAGGGGACCTTTTTGTTTTCTTTTTTTTCGTTTTAAATTAAAAATTGCTTATAAATGCGTTAAAAATGTATTTATGTTGAAAAACTGATTATAAAAATTGAAAAAAACCTTTGGTTTTGAAAAAGTGGATACAAACGAGATAAGTATCATTTTTAATGATATTATTATTACAATTTCAATGTATTATTTTGCCATATTTAATCATTTCTATTATTTTTTAATTTAAATATTATTTTGTATTCAGGCAAAAATGTTTCTGAAGAAATATTCCAACTTTTGGGTAGAATTTTTCAAAAAGCAATTGATAAAGAAAATTTCCATCACAAAGAAACGGTGTTTCCGCCCTATACGTTGAAACTTTATGCCAATGTTTTTGTGGAATTGCGAAAAATATTGGGACGCGAGGAGCAAATTGGAGTGCCAAAATTGGAGGAAAAGCGAAAAAATGGAATGGTTCAATTGGAAAAGTTTGGCAATGTGTTGCGCAACAAATTTGACGATTTGAAAAATGACAAAAGAACCAAAAAGAGACGCTGGGAGAGCAACAGAAATAATGGCAATGATGAAAAGCGCAGACGAACTTAAAAAATTGGCAAAATGAAGAACAAATAAACAAAATGATTTTTGAAAAATGGATTTTTTAGATAAGGCCACAATTCCATTGAATCGTGTCAACAATTTAGCGTATATAGCAATTTTATGTTTTAATTTTAATTTTTTAAAATTGTTATATGAATTACTGTATTCAATTTGTTGAAAACATTGTAAAAATATCAATATTCGTTTAAAAATTTTATTAGATGCAATTTTTCGGTTAACAAAACAATTTATTATTTTTTTGAACAGTTGTGTTCGATAAACATTTTATCAAATAAAAATTAAATTTCGATTAATTTGGTTTACAAATTCAATTAAATGTATCAAATTTAATATCGAATATTCAAACGATTTATTAAAATGGTACACATTAATTTTCTTTATTTCGTATTTTCCTTATTTTTTCGATTCTTACCGTAACAATTTTTAACTAAATCATTCATAGCGAAGGAAAAAATAAATATTTTAATGGAGATGATAGTTGAATTTGTTGAATCGACCAATGAAGGGTTAGAAATTCCCGGTGCTATGTCGTTTCGCGAGAAAGTGCAAAAATGGAAAAAAGCGTAAAAAGTGCAAAAACAAACCTCAGACCTTAAACGTGGTATGTCAAAAAATGAAAAAATGGAAAAAATGGAAATTTTAGGTTTAGGCTTCGGTTTAACAGGCAGATTTTTCCCGGAAATTGAACCATGCGGATTTTCGGATTTTTTTTATAAATAAAGTTATAAATATTTGTGTAAAATTTTGATTTTGAAAGAAAAATGAATAAAAAATAAATAATGATATTCGCCATGTTTGTATTTTTTACTAATGCTAATATAAAAATATAAAAATTTCGGTAAATATAAATCACTGTTATTGTAAAAGGCTAATTATCTCTTAATTACATCTGTTGACCTTTGACCATAATCTTTGTAGATTCTGATAGTGTTTTTGGGTTAATTGGCAAATATTAAAATATTATTAAAAATCTGGGTGCATTTTTGATCAAATAATGAAACTTTTATTGTTTACTCTGACTAAAAAAATTATTATTTAAAGCATAAATATCTAACATTATCTTCATCTATCAATAACGATACTGTCGCAAAACGTTATTTCTCTAAAATATTGGTTTCGATAAAACATTATTTCACTAAAAAATTATTTCGCCAAATGTTGCTGTGTGTTGTTTTGTTTCGAATACAATGTAGGATAGAAATTCCTCTAACCTCTAACCTCTAACTCAAACTTAATTGGCGGTTGTAACATGCTTGTAAATCAGTTGTTGAGTTGTCAGTTTAAAAATTTTAAATGTTAAACAATATAGCATAGTAAAAAAATCAAAGTGGCTTACAATTGTGCTATTTATACCTATGCACATGCACCAAGATAAATTTTTTATAAATTTTTTTAAAAAAAATTAAGAAGCAATTTTCAGCGTAAGAAGCATGTAGTGTTTGTTTCCAGCGTGTGTTTTAATGTGCTTGTTAAGTATAATGACGAGTTATGAAAGGTGGTATTGAAAATAGAGCACTTCCCTCCAATAGATTGGAAATTTTCATTGAGTGGAATTTTATTTCAATGAATAAAAATTTAAAACATTAATTTTTTTGCAAATTTTTTTTTGAAAAAAAAAAGTTTAAAGGTTTGGCAAATGGCAAAATTGGACCAATTCCCATCAATTTTCAGTTAAAAAAAGAATGTAAAATAGAAACTAATTAACTTTTAAAATATTTATTTTCATTTAAAAAATGTGGAATAACTTCCCTACTTCTTTGAAAAAATATACGTTTGTTTTAGAAAATTAAAATCCAAACCTCTTCTTAAAATCATAGATTTGTTTATGTCAGATGACAAATCTGATGTTATCTTCTTGATAATAAGTCTAATCGAATAGATTTCACAATTGCAGGAATACGATTTACAATTAATATTATCCATTTTATTAATAATATTATCCATTAAAATATCTTTTCCTAAAAAGAAAGAGCTGTCTTTACTTGCTTATCTTATTATCGTCCAGTTTGTCCCCTTTTCGTCATGCCCAACAACCATTTCACGCCTTATGTTATTGTTCAAATTATTTATTTGTTTTAAATATTTGATAAGTATTGTCCATTTTTAATTTGTGGCAAAATGCCATAAAATGGTATTTTTTGCGTTTTCAAAAGAAATAAATTGCACCTGTTGATTGGGTATATCTCATGATTGGCCGGAAAGTAAAAATTAACAAAAATGAAAGCGGCTGAGTTTGAGAAAATTGAATATTAGGGTGGTTACCTTCAATCTATAACATTAATTCAACTATTTTGAAATAAAAATTTACTTCCTTAATTAAGTTGTTGAATTTGGTCAATCTTTTTAAACCTATTTACCAAAATCATACTTTACACCCAACCGCTAATTTTAGATTCCAAAAATTCAGCAAAAATAGGAAAATTTTGATTTTTTTTCTAAGCGACTAAAAAATCATCCAAAGTTTAATTTTTCTAATATTTCGAATATAAAAAATAATATAAAATAAAATATTAAAAAATATATTCTCGAATATAAAATATTCTAAAATATTCAAATGAAAATAAAATATTTTGTTAATATTTTTTTCTTTATAGGATAATTTAAAAAATTAATAATATATTTTTTTAGCAAAAATGCTAAACATTGTTTTCGATATTATTGCACTGGTTTTGTTAACCCATAAGTTGACTGTTAATAGTGTTGAAGAAACTGCTTGTCTGGCAGATTGGATTCAGTTCAATGGGTCATGTTATAAGGTCAGAATCAAATGCCTTATTTAAATTATTATTTATTTTTTAACATTAAATTATTATTAATTTTTCGATTAAAAATCTAATCATCACATCTTAGAATCTACACAAATTTATTTATAGATATTTAATAAAAATGCTGGAAACATGCAGCAAGCAAGGGAGAATTGTTATAGAGATAATGCGGAGTTGGCATCAATTCACAGTGCCGCAGAAAATGCTTTCTTAGCGGGTAACAAATTTTTATTAAATATGATCGATCTTTGTAGTATTATAGTTTGGGTTGGGTTTCGGATTTGAAAATGGTCAGAATTTTAGATAATTTAGGTTTAATTTAGGTTATGGGCTGTTTTTGAGTAAGTTCCTAATTTTTATGGGATCTGGTATAAGGTCGGTATACCAAAAATTTCGCATGTCGAGTTTAGGGTTTTAAAAGGTCAAGGTTTCGGTTTTTCGAGTCGGGTTTTGGATAACTCAGCGCAACTTTTCTGGTTCGGGTTGAATTGGCAAAAATTCTATTGCATTTTGAGCTAGACATATAAAGTTTAACAAAAAAATGGTGAATAAAGCACGAAAAATACTAAAAAAACACTACCTTAGGATAAAAAATGAATACACAAAAATCAAACTTTTTTGTTCATATAGAAATATACAATCTTTTATTCTATTAAATTTTTCATTTAATATTATATGTATATAGGTGGTAATTTCACAGTATTCTTTTTCTTTTTCAAACCAATATTTTAAGGACAAATTGGCCCAGGCCAGTCTTTATACATTGGTCTCATTGTTTCCCAAAAATGGAATGGTACTTCGGCAAAACTTTTATGGACCGACGGAACATCATCCGATGATTTTTTCAATGGGTCGCCGGATACATTAGCAGACCATTGGTATTAAAATATATATATGTAAATAATATAAAAAAATATAATAATTATGTAATTTTCAATAATACTATTATTATATTTAATTTGCATTTACATAATATTATTATTATTAAACATAATGCATATATTAATAATAATATAATAAAATGAATGTGCATAATATAATACACATTTATTAGGTGGTTTGATGGCCATTTTTTGCTGCCATCCAATGCGCAAAATGCAAATGGTAAAGCAAATGGAAATTGTGTGCTGATTATCGGGAGAGCGCCGAAATGGGCAAATGCACGATGCGATTATCCAGCCCAAGGCTATATATGCAAAAAGGTATTAGAAAATAACAATGTACACATGGTCGGAATTAAAATTGAATAAATAATTACATCTAAAATCTAAATTAAAAGTTAACAAAAAATCTAAATTAAATTTTAACAAATAAATTCAAAGCAGATTTAAATTGGAAAAACATAAATATAAGAAATAAAAAAAATTCACCATAGGTTAATAATATTAACTATAAATTAATATAGATTATAATTTAAAATATATGTATTAATATACATATTATGTAGGTTGTACCGGATCCGTCCTCACTCAACAACAATTCTGCAGAATTGTGGCTGCCCATTTTATCGCTTATTTTACACAGTGTCCAAGTTTATGTGGTCTGGCTGGTCATCAAAAAATCACCAGTCCAAATGCGCGGCTATCGCTTTTATTTGTGCTCAGTTGTGGTAATTGTGCTTTAGTATATTATCTATAAAAAATATAAATTTAATAATTTAAATTAAGATTTGTAAATTTTTTGGTAGAACTTTTTCCTAATAGATATATGATGCCATTGTAAATTTTGCTATCGGTGAGTTGATTATACCGGACCTGTGGCTTCCAAATATGTATGCGTGCAGTGCGCGAGGATTGGCCAAATATTTGGGAGAAAATGGAGGACGTATTTCCGTAAATTTTATATAAAAATTGTATTTAGGTATACTAATTAATTTTTAGGTATAATTATTAAACTTTTAGAAGATGTACCTAGGTATATTCTCATTAATAAACGCTAATAAAAAAAGATATCGCTCTTTTTGTTTCAAATTCTTATCGAAAAAAAATTCTAAAAATTATAATTTTTGCCCAAATATTTTTTTTGCCTAAACAGTAACTATTAAAATTTTTCGCGATATATTTATGGGGGATTCTACTCTAAAATAAGAAAGCTGTACTATGTACTATTTGTCCAATTACTCGCTAATAAGTGGGGGCTATTATTGGAGGAAATATAGTAGATTATGTGGAAAAATACTAAAAGCTTCGCTAGCAAAAAGCAATTAATAATTAAAAAATTTATAGTATTTAATAACTATGCAATTTTAGCTCTGTGTTGCGGAATTTGCCGTTGCCTGTCAAATGTTACTGCAAATGTTATCCGCAATTTACCGATTCGCTTCTGTGAGCGGCGCACAAAAAAATAACACTTTATTGGGACGTCTAATTGAAATGCGATGGTCCCGGTTGATACAAACTGGCATTGTTTTTAGCTTTGCTATTGTGCTTGTAATCCCAACATTCTATGTACTTGCTGATCCGAGGGTACCTATGTTATTTTTATTTAAATTTAGATTAAAAATTTAGAAAATTATGAAAAATCATAAATTTGGTATTAAATAAAAAAATGTATTCTATTTTTATAATTAATCGAATTTATGCGTCATCAACCATCAGTAAAATGTCTAATAAAAATGTCGGTGATACCATTTATTTTCAATAATCACGGTGGTAGGTAGAAAGGTTTTTCCGAAATAGCGACGATTTTCTTACAAATTCAAATTAAACTATTGATATTTACTATTATTAAGTAATCAAATTATTTATGATCAAAAATTTAATACTCCTTTCTTTTTTTCCTTAAAAACAGCAAATAAGTTCCCTATATATTTTTGTTTAAAAATTACCTTTTTGGGTTTTAAGATGAGAACATTAGAGATGTGCGGTAGTTCTCATACTTTTCATTCATTCGATAAAATTTTACAGTTATTACAAAATTTTACAGTAATTTTAAGTTATTACTTACCATAATGTATTTTTTATTAAAGGATTTGCCTGAATTGATATGGACTGAAGACTATAATGGGGTGTCTCAGAAACTGTACTCGGACGCCCTTTTGGCTGGTCAGCCCATCATGGTACTGCTCCTACCGTACCTTCGTTACTTATTCATGCTTCTCGGCACTGCATTTTATGTTGGTCTCAATTTTTTCTCAATTTTATGCAAGCTCAATTTACTTCACCGTCCGCATCATTCGCCATCTCCGCGCAAATTCCATGCATTTTTCTAAAAACACCTACAAACTTCAAATGCAACTGATCGTCTCTTTATTGCTTCAGGTAGTTAAAAAAATATATTTTTCGATTTTTTTCTTAAGAAATTTTTCGAAAAATCTTCGCATTATTGGAAATTTTGAGAAAATTTACATTTTGGAACTATGAAGGACTGTATTTTCTCTATTTTTTATCACACGGACACGGCATATAATTTTTTAACCTCCTTTGAAGAAGGCGGTAAAATTGAAAACGGAGAGAAAATAAAGAAAAATATGGCAACAAATTTTTCCTAACAACCGAAAATTGTCTTTTATATCCTCATTTTTTATTAAAATTTCATTAATACGTTATGGCTTGAAATGCACAAAATCATGTTTTAGCTTAATTTGCATATTTTTTCTTATTATTTTCGACTTTTTCTGTATAATTTCATATTTTCGCGTTTTTGGGCATATTTTTGCATATTTTGGCAATATATTTTGGCAATATATCAAAAAAGATGCAAATAATATATTAAAGATATAAAGATTAAAGATTTTTTTATTATTTTTAATTGCTAACCAAAACAACCAACCCATTTTTTAATTTTATGGCAACATCCAATTTTACGTCTCTCCACGTTTGAAGCTTTGAAGAACAAATCGAATTTGTTGCCACCAATTCCGATAAAAATTGTTACATAGCACAAAAATTGTTACATAGCATCACAATGTTTTTTTTAATCAATTTATGACAACGTAAACCAAAACCGAAAATCAGTAAATTCGTAATATTTATTACATTTTGTTTAGTGCATATGGACATTCATTTTTGTCGGCGCTCCATTGCTGGCCTGTTTGGTTTTGGCGATCATTTGCAATGTGATCAGTGCGCCCATTTATCCCGACAAAATGATGGTCGAAATTGGCGTTTTGTTGTTCTTCAGTTACCCTTTGTTGAACTCGCTGATGGTGATCTGCTTCATCACTCCATATCGACGACATGCAGCAAAAATCACGGGAATTGAAGGTAAATAGGTATTCAAAAAGGGTATTGTGCCACCCCAAATGGTTATGTCGTTTAATCGACATATATTTTAGGCAAAAATGCCTAAAACTCAAATTTTGTTTAAAAATTGAAATACAAAAAAATAAAGGATGCTAAAATCGAGATTTGGCAAATCTATTGCCAATAATTAATTAAACATTCGATAAATTTTAAAATATCCGATTTGATTTTTTATTTTGTTGCGATCACCCAACCCAAGATGGGCGCAAATATTAATTTATCCTGAATTAAAAAAATAAAGACAATTTACTGACCTAACATTTTGAAAAAATGAATTTTTCGAATAATTTTTTAATTTCAACCGTAACAATTTTAGTTTTTTGTTTGAATTAAAGTTTTAGGCGAATTTATGTTACAAAAACTTGACCGTATTTTTGAATTTTTTGATTTTGATTTGTAGTTTTTGCTCGAAAATAGACCGGAACTTTTGTCCGATTTCTAATAAAATTTGATTTTTTAAGCTATCGGGCGTCGGATGTTCCCAAATATTCCGGCTGAAACTACAAATGTACAATATGCTCGTCCAAACAGTGTTCCGATAGTCAATATAGTCAACATAATCAATATCACCGCTCAGGTTGTTGAAGAACACCACGACAGCAGCAACACAATCGGATGTCGTTGAACTAACTGACTTTGAATATCACCACATATAAAACAGCCGTATTTCTATGATTAAAATTTAAAGATTTATATAGAACACCGAATTGGCACTTTTCTAATTTATATTTATTCATTTTTTTAATTCTTAAATCAACATCATTTATAAAAACATTTTTAAAAAATATGTACCACAAAAATATAATTGATAGAAATTTTATTTCAACAAATATTTTTAATCTCAAGGCCTAAGCCAAATTTAACATTTCGTATAATTGGAGGAACTTCAATAGATTTATTCTCATAACTTTTTCTGATTGTATTTTTTGAATTTTTTACAGAATTAATGTATTATATGTTAGAACCGATTTGAATTTTTTTAAATTTTACCCATTTTTATTTTTTAATTAAATTTGTTAATTGTATAATCTTGTAAATTTATTATTTATAAACCTCAAATTTCTTGCTTTTTTTACTAATAAAAATTACTTATATAGTCTGCTAAGTGCTAACTGCTAACAAGTGTCACTGTGCGAGGTTTCCCAAAAATTCCGGGAAATTATAAAAATTAGGAATTTTTTGGTCTAAAAATTTGCAAAAACGTTTTTTATATATGCCATAGGCGCTAAAAAGAGATACTAAAATGTGATGTAATAATTAATGATAATGACGAATTGATTTGTGCCTGCAATTTTGGGGGTGGATTTGCCACTTTCTTTTGATTTTTGAATAACATCAATTATCCAAACAATATTTTTAATTAACATATTGGGGGCTGTCATAATCAAATCTGTGGCAATTTACCATCTTCACTTTTTCACCCATATATCATTTACAGTAACCTACCGGGGGCTCCCTAATCAACCAGGGAACTTTAATTCCATGGATATAAAACATATTTTAAATAATTATATTTTTTTAAACATTTTTTTAAAGATAAAAACAATTAAAACCCAATCAAAATTATAATTTAAACAAATAAAATAACAATTATAAACTTTTAAAAGTTAAATTTTAATGCAGATGTTTATTTTACATAAAATGCATAAATAAATCAATAAGAGCATAATAATGAATATTCAATGTTTATCGATTTTTAGCGATTATTTATTAGAATAACGCGACGGATTCTATCCATATATACTTCTTCTATTCCTTGCGCTTTTCCAAATAGTTCTTCAGTTGGGGCAGTGCATAAACTTTGTCCAAATAGGCAACCAGTTCCGGATAAGCAGCAATTGTGTCCGGCTCAAATTTTCGCAATGAGTAGAAATATTCCCCAACAAAGAAATCCACCTAAAATAAAAGATAAATTAATTGCAAAAGTTGATTTGTTTAAATGTTTGATTTTGATTGTTTAATAAACATTTTTGAATGTCTTACATAATCTCTTCCCCTCCTCCCTCCCTCCCTCCTCATTCACTCATCTCTGTTTTTTATTCTTTTATCGCGTTATTAAAAAAATGAATGTGGTATTTTAGTGTAAAAATCAAATTTTAAAATAATCACAAAATTTATTGATGCTCAGTGATCTTACAGTTGAGAATTTTATTTTAATTTGAATAAAAACAAATTAAAATTTTTGTGTGCTTAATAAAACATTTAAACGATTTTTTGCAAAATATTCTTATATTCTTTGTCAATTTTAATCTTTAAATTATACCATGCTGACACCCGACGGAAGCAAAAAGCCGGAGCCCGATTTAGCCAACAGTTTGGCGTAGAGCGGCAAAATACGCTTTACGCCAGGCTCAAAAACATCCTTCTTCAACTGTTCCTAAATTTAAAAAAAAACATTTTATTTTGTCTTTTTTCCTATAAATGCGCAAAAATGGTTAATAGCAATAAATAGCATATCTTTTAATTTATGTTACAAATTAATTTGAACTATCTAAATTTTAATAAGATATATTTTAAATTATTTTTTTATATATAAAAATAAATGTTTTTATTAATTTTTTATTTTACTAATATTATTTTTTAATTTAAAAAATTCTACTGACCAAATTTCCTTCGCGGAATCCCATTTTTACGTAAAGATATGGCGACAATTCGGCATTTACATCCTTTTGGAAATCAATGATCTCATTGGCTTTCGCCTTCTCCCATTCATCTTTCCCAGCAAGACCTGCAATCACTTTTGTATTTAATTTATAATTTGTATACAATTATAAAATTTTAGTATGTAAAATTATATTATTCAATATAAAAATTTATACCTAAATAAAAATTTAATTAAAATTTTTAATTTTTTCTAATTAAAATTTTTTAATTAAAATTTTTTCTACCTAAAATAAAAATTTATACATAATTAAATAAATTACCAAATTTTTCGCCCAAATAACGCAAAATGGTGGTACTTTCTCCCAATTGCTTTCCATCCACTTCCAATACGGGCACTTTGCCGTAAAAGAACGCTAAATTGGATATTATAAAACATGTATTTTGGAATTTTTGAAATTTTTTGAATTTTGTCCTCAAAATTGTCGGGTCAGAGTAGTCAAACAATCAAATTAAAATAATTAAACCCACTCGGTTTTAAGCCTTCCCAATCTTCTCGGCCAAAGCGAGCATCTTCAAAGGGTTGTCCGACATAGTTGAACAGCAGACGGGAGCATTCTGCCAAGCCACGGCCATCAAAATAGTGCAATTTGTATTGGACCATATTTAGCAGAAAAATCAAAGATTTGCTTTTTGTCAAATATTTATTTATGTCTAAAATTAAAAAATATTTTTAAAAAAAAACTTTTTTGTTTTTCTCGAATAAATAAGTAAATAAATAAATTAGGCAATTATTAAAGATCATAAAATAGTTTTTTAAACATTAATGATTTTATTATTTATTGTGTACGAAAATATAAAGAAATAGTAATAATAATTTCTATGATTTGGCGAATGGGACGGGCAAAAATATTTTGGGGGGAAATATTACTAATTTGTGTTAGTCGACGATGGACCGACAAAAAATAGAACAAAAACACACAAAACATAAACTATAACTTTAGGAAAGAACAAAATGGTGAAAAGTGAGTATAAAACATAAACTATAAACTACAAAATAAAGACATTAGTTGGAGATACGGACAGCACATTCATTCCTTTCACTTTAAAAAATTGAACAAATAAATCTAAAAGTTGAAGGGGTGGTATGCTGTATAAGCAAGTTATCAAAAAATGAAAATCAAAAATAGAATTTTTTTTCCAAAAAATAAGATATGCTGCAAATTGGAAATTTGGAAGCTCAAAAAAGATCCAAAAATTAAATAAAAACTTTTTTCTAAAATCTTATTTAATATATAGTATTTAACTTTTGTTCATAAAAAATTTAAAAAAATCACACCACACATCTAAACACATAACTTTTAGGCAAAAAAACTTTAAATTTAAGGTACTTACGTAGTTTGGATCCCCTTTTTTGGTCAATTTTTCAAAACCAACAGAATTCCGATTTTCAATTCAAAATCGATTTTTTACATTGTTTTTAACCAGTTTTAAAATAAATAATGAGAAAAGAAATGTTTGTAATTTTTGAAGACAAAAGGGTCCCTCCCCCTTTGGTTTTGAAAAAGGGACCCCAAACTACGTAAGTACCAAATTTAATTTAGGTAATTTTTACATTTTTTGAAAAAATGAAAATTTTGGGACAAAATATGTTAGTGCAAATAATAAATAATACAAATAATGAGAAGAATTTGGAGTGGATGAAGGGATGTGTTTGCGA
>JAQIYK010000447.1:0-14278 GCA_034700465.1 Rotylenchus robustus
TGGATTCGGTCGTTTCAAACTCAACTACCTCCCCCATTAAAATACCTATTTTTCCCCGGCTAGTGGATAATTGAATAATTTTTACAATAATTCCATTTGAATAGCGCAACAACTGTTTACGCTGAACGTCGCTCCAAAGAAGTCCCAGCTCTTCATCTTCATCATCATTCTCAAAATTGCAATGCAATTCTACAAAAAATTAAGCTGATATACATTAGTAAAAAAATTAAAAATAAAAGAGTATAAAATTTTAAAACCTTTTTAAAATCTTGACTCACTTCTTAAAAGCTTGGTTCAATTCCAATTTTTTAAAGAATTGGTGTTTAAAATTTTAAATATTTTCTTTAACATATATAAGTATAAATATCAAAATCGTTATCTTTTAAAAATTTAAAGTTCAAAGAAAATTCAGATTTTAACCTGATATTGTCAAACATTGGGCCAATTGTCCACTTCCTCCTTGTAACAACTTTTCGTTCACTTCCACGCAATGGCACAAAAAATTGCTTAATTCGTTACAAATATTATTTTGGTTGTTTTTGAGCCTCAAATGTGTCAACAAGATGTTGAGACCCTCTTCTAAATATTGAAATATTCCAATTATGGTAAAATTTCCAAAAAACAAAATAAAAATGATTAAAAATAAAATAATTTATTTTTAAAATAGTGTGAGAATTTGGAACGAACGAATATGAAAGAGCATAAAAAAGGTATCAAATTCAAATGGAAGTAATTTATAATTAAATATGAAAATAAGTCATTATTAAATTTAAAAAATTACTGTCTTAGTGCATCAAAAAAAACAACAAAAAATTCATTTTAAAATATTTTTTAAATTTATAAAAATTGAATAAATTACCGCTTTTCGCAAAATCCAAATTAATTTTGTCCTTATCAATTGACAGCCTTTGGAGCAATTCGTATAATGGGCCAATTCCGTAACCCAAAGTTGGAGCACATTCAATGAAACTTTGGACAATTTCGTGTTGGAATGTGCTGGAATATTTTGCAAAAGTATAAGCCATTTTGGAAGCTCTTTGTCTAACTGATGAATCACTTTGGAAGCATAGACATTTGAGCAGTACCTTATGTATTTTTAAGTGCTCCTAAAAACCATAAAACCATTTATAGTGTATTTTTGTGTTTAAATTTAAAGCGAAAATATCGCTTTGTTTGTCGAAAAATGCGTGATTTTTTTACGAAAAAGTTCACGAAAACCAACTTTGTAAAAAAGAATTTTGTAACGAAAAGATTTTTTATGAAATTTCTTTAAAAAATCGGCGAATTTCAGTTTTTACTTTTTAAAAGTAAACTAAATCAAACCTTTGCATCTTCTGCAAAATTGATACTTTCAATAAAATCCAACAAAGTTGCTGGGCCCGGCAACTGTTCCGGACTATCCCAGTAGTACTTTTCTTCCATTTGCTTTAAAAATATGTCCAAAATGCGCTTTTTTAGATTGTTGTCGAATTCACTCAATTTGACCAACAAAGTAACTATGGATCGACAAAGTTTCGAATCTTCTGAGGTTTGCAACAAAGATTTGAGTAAGTCTAGATGTTGAAGCATGGGGTGTGTCTTAAATGAAAACTCAAAAAATTAAAATTACAAGAAAATACATAAATTTTTTGCCTTAAATATCGTTTAGTTAATTTTTAAAAATACAATATCCAATTTGTTGAAATAATCAACAAATCTATTCTACTAATAAGTGTATATTGTATACAGTTGTGAAATTTTTACCCCGGCGGCTGCTGTCAAAATAAGCTTGAAAATTCTAAACTTCCAAACAAGGCCAACCACATATTTTTTAGGTTTGAATTTAAAATTCCGATTTTTCAATAAGCTCGGATTTCCTCCTTTTTTTGGACCCAGATTACAAATTACTTTTTTAAGCAAACTTCTAAATGTCGTTTTTGTTCCATAAATATTTGTTGTAAACATTCTATTCCAACTGTTTTGATTGCATCTTTTGTGTGCGAACTGCTAATCAGAGCAAGTTGAACTAACTCCAAATGTTCGTTGTTGATCACAAAATCCGTTTTTTGTATTTTGATGGTCCAATAAAGTGTGACCAGGAAGGCCCAAAGATCAATTTCCTCGGAGGACCATTGCAATGAAGGGTCCTGCAGTTCATCGTAATACCAAAACATTGACAATTTTTTACATATTTGATTTGTTTGGCAATTTGTTTTGTCAATTTTGGCCAATCTGGATAGAAAAAGCTCCAACAAAGCTTGATATATTCGCCTCAGCTGATTCGACATGTTCATTTTCGGGAACCACAAACGCAGGCAATTTTGCCGAATTGTACTGCAATAATTTTTTATTATAATTTTGAATAATTTGCCTTGGAATAATTACAAGAACAAATTTTAATCCATTTTTGGAGCAAAAAAAACAAACATATTGTTGGAGGTTAAAGTGTCTGCAATTTTAAGGGTGAGCAATTGGAACATCTCATTATTAGCAACAAATTTTGTGGCCAAAGAATGAAAGGCATCTGCTGTCGATGCTTCACATCCTTGACTTTCCAGACATTTTGCCAATTGATCAAAGAATTGTGACATCAAGGATTCATTGAGCTAAAATAAAAAATATATATAATTAAAAAAGTAATCTAAAGTGTTCAAGAATTTTGTAAAAATAACATAATTTAAATTATATTTTAAAAAGTCCAATTTATTTAACTCCAAAAATAATTACCCCCCCCCAAACTTTGAAAACATTAAACATTTTGTTAAAAAATCCATTAAAATAAAAAACAAAAATGAACAAATAAAAATGAAATCATTTTTTAATGAGCCAAATTCCAACAAGCCTGTTCCACTGGGATATTGTTGATCAAATGTTGCAGGAAAAGGTATTTGTGGCGTAAATAATAAGGCAAGTTGAGCACAAAATGTTCAAAGACCGAAAAATAAAATAATATAGTAAACTGTTTTTGTTTTAAATTTTTTATGACCAACCTCAACTGGGGCTGGACCAACCACCAATAAAATTTCGATGATTGACTTAGCAATGGCCTTGTTGAGTTCCGGATTAGACTTTGAGCTTTCCGAATGGATGCATTGGTGCCATAAACGCATAAATTTCTTGGCACTAAAATTTATTAAAAATTAATTTTAAATTTTTTATATATTTTTTGAATAAAGTGCGGGATTGACACATAATTATGTATATGCAAATGTTTAAAAATTAATTGAGAAAATACCATGTGTTACCACAAATATTTTAGATATCATAAAAAGCGATAAAATTATAAAAATTACTCAATTATTCCAGCAATTTCTGTGTCCACCAAATTTGTCTTGATCAGCTTAAGCAACACCCTCAAAGGGTTCAAATGGATAAAGACGACTTGAGGAAATGTGTCACGCAGGAAGTGACGCAGCTGCTCGACATCATGTCCTTTAAATGTGTTCAAACAGCCTATCGAGCAGATTTGGCAATTCCAATCATCATGTGAAAATTGTTTGCAACCACTTCTGAACAAAAATTCCGCCACCAAACAGCCCAGGGATACATTCTAAATTTTATGAACAAATTTTTAAATTAATTTTAAGAACATATGTTGCATAATTTGTAGTAATATTGTCCAAAAATTTACAATTAAATTCCGGCCTTTTAAGTAAGATGTTGAAAAATAAAATAAATGAATTCTATTGTCGAAGGCTTTTTCCCCCAAAAACTGTCACTCATCGGTAGGACAGTAAGTAAAATCTCGTGTGAATGTGAATTCCATTTTTCGAAATTCCTGACTTATTCTTTCAACATTAGAACTTTTTAAATTACAAATATTGAAAAACAATCGTTAACCTGTTGATCAATGCATTCTATCAACACTTTTCTAGCAATTGGTCCAAGTGTTGCAAATTCAGCCGCTTCTATTTTTATGCCAGCTTTCAATGGAGTCAACTTATTTATCCAGAATGAGCAGTCATTTTGGCTCATTTCCTATTATTTTTAATGTTTTATTAAGAATTTTACGTTAAGTTATATATTTATAGTGAATTGTTGATAACAAAAATATAAAACTTTTAAATTAATAATTAATTAAAGCATAGATTCTATATTTTATCAGCTGTTTTGTACTTGTCCAATTGAATCACAATAGAAAATACATAAAGTAAATTGTAACATAATATGCATTCCTGATTCCCGTTCAATTTTTTGGCTTCTTAATAGCATCGAGTTCATTCGTGTCGGCCGATGAAGATGATGCTAAATGAAAGAATGCTGTACGAATACGAGATTACAGTTAACTCTTTCCTATGATATCAAGAAAAACATTCTCTGACTCCTCATAAAATGACTAATTGTTTTTTCGCTTTTGCCATCAACACTTAATACATACAAAAAATCTCCAAAAATTATAATACTGGCGATGACGTAGTTAATTTAAATAAGATTTTTTACTATGTTAATTGGATTTTTTATCCCTATAACTTCCATAAACTTGGGTTTGATTTAAATTAACATACTCATGGAGATTCGTTTTCCACGCAGTTTGTTCTTGGCCTGTTCCTCCAGCTTCTTCTTCTTGCCCCCTGTGATTGCCCTTAATTTTGCCGACGCTTCCGTATCCTTTGACTTAACTTCGTCCACTTTCTTTGTTGCCAAATCGACTTCACCGCGCAACGCTTCGATGGCTAAGGCGATACGATCATTTTCCGCATCTTCCGCGAATTCCACGTGGCTCTGTTTTCTCATTTTGGTCAACAAATCATGCTGAAGTTCAATGACTTTGTTCAACAGCTCGATCAGCTCATCTTGTACTGCAACGATGTCTTTGAAACGACGATTTTGTTCAACCATCTGTTGGGAAAAATATAAAATTTGAGTTTTTGAGTAGCATTGTTAAAAAACAAATCCGAAAACATTTCCGTTAAAAACTAATTAATAAGTAAAACAGACTGCGCCCTCCCCCCGCCCAAAAAAAAGTCTGAACTTTAATTCCAAACAAAAAACGCAAAATTTTTAATTTTGCGGTTATGGGCCTGGGTTTCGAGCCTGGAGTATTGGATGGGGTTGGGGTAAATCAATTAGGGACCGGATTTTTCCGGATCCGGAGTCCGAATATGGAAAATTTTCAACCAACCGGATTTTTTGGGCCGGATCCGGGTCCGGAAAATTAGGAAATCCGGAATTCGGTCTCCGGATTTTTTTGGAAATTTAATAAAAATGAACAAATTTTAAAGGAAATCGACAATTTTTCGCCAAACTACAATTCATGCACTATGCCCGTTAGCAAATTATTTTAGATCAAATGTCTAAATTCCCAATTTGGAGTATCGAAAATATTCAGTCACAATCTCCTTTCTGATCGGAAATAAGGCGGAGTGCAAAAAAGAAAAGCTAAGAACATTGAATTCACATTTTCAACAATTCATTCCTTCTTAATAAAGCTATCCCAGAAATTGGTACATTTGTCGCGTTTTTTTGTTGTGTTTATTACACATTGTTATACAATTATACTCGATATCGATAATAATCGAAAGAATACCATGCATGCATGCTTTAAAAGTATTCTGGACTAAAATGTTATAATATAAAACATTTCAACAAATTTTTCAAAAAATCCGGAATGCGGCGCCGGATCCGGTATTTTATTTGATCGGGATCCGGTCCGGAAAAAATGGAAAATCCGGAATACGGTCCGAATCCGGAATTTTCGATTTCACCGGTATCTAAGATCAATTGATCACTTTAAAGAATTTTGTTTTTAATATTTTTGTTTTTCAATTAATTTAAAAAATTAACCATTTGATGAATCTTCTGGCGACGGACCATAAAATAGGAATTGTACACAGGAGAGACACACAAGCTGGCGTTGAAAATATTTCCCAATGGTATGGCATAAATCACTTCGCGCAGCAATTCTGCTGGCAACTTTTTGACGTTTTTAATCTTCAGGCTTTGCATAACGATAATTTGTATTTTTATATCAATATCAAGAAATGATCTAAATTAAATTCATTTGATTTTCGCTAAATTTTACTAATAAATATATTTGTAGAATACAAGTAGTTATATCATATATTTTTCAATTTTTATTTTTATATATAAAAAGCAAAGTGGAATGTGGAATCATAAAAATAATTTCCTAATTTGGTGAAGTGACAACCGACGATGCTTCAATAAAATGGTGCCATGGCAGTCATGCATGCCAGCAGACCTGTATCCTGAAGGAGGCTGGCTATCCGCCGCCTCCCCCCACAGCGTCGCCGATGTGTGGGGAATGTAAAAAAAAAGCGTGAAAGGAATTATATAATAAATACTGAATAAAAGGCTATTCGTGTCGAAAATTTTTCCTACCCATTAATTATGAATTGAACGGACAGTCATTGAATTCAATGGGAAAAAGTGATTAAAATGTGGTATCTTCCCAAATTTTTAGACAATCTCAGCTAAACTAGTGACCTACCTTGCGTGATACTAGACATGTTAAACTAGAGGAAACTCGAAAAAAATCGAGGCACGTTCACATAACTCCGCGAACGGGAATTGTTTTATTGAATTATATGGCAAATTTGGATCAAAACGACCGGTTTAAACAAAAAGTTGCAACAAAAGGAAGGCGGAAAAAATGATAAAAAGCATAAACAAAATTGATTTGATGTATTTTGCGCCGGTTCATTGGGAATTTATTGCTTGTAGAAATGTGAAAATATAGGGAATTTTGGGGTATAGATAATATGTTTTGAATTTGGCGCTATATTATTTTCAAATAATTGACTGGAGATTTGGCATTTCTTTTTCACGCATTTTTTTGACAGCGGCGACGCTGTGGCATTTTGTGCAATTTTTTGCAGCGTCCCTTCCTCGGAGTACGAATATGAATTCGTTTGTCGTTTTACAGTTTATTAAAATTTGGTATATTTTTTGAAATTTGCACCGATCATTTTGCAATAATAATGACCGCTATTTTTCATTTTACGATTTCAATTTGCATTTACTTTTTGGCACCATAATTTGTTTCGACATACTTTGCTTTCTCCTAAATTTCATTTCAACCGAAGGGATTAAATTAAAGAATTAAGTGAATGCAGCACAAATTGCCCTCATTGTTTCTTTTCCTTTGGATTCTTTTTGGGCCAACTCAGGCGCTGTACTTCCACATCACCGAAACTGAGAAGAAATGTTTCATCGAAGAAATACCCGACGAAACGATGGTAATGGGCCGATACAAGGTCCAGTTGTACGACCCGAACACCAAGGCATATGGCGACTATCCGACAATTGGGATGCATGTGGAAGTCAAGGATCCGGATGAAAAGGTAAGAAAAACTGAATAACTAACTAACCCATTCCATTGTTTGACATATTTTTGTGATAGGAAATCCCATTAGTACCCATAGGTAAAGCCCCAATTTTCGGCGGAATCATAAAATCTCATTGTATCATTAGAAAACGAGTACAACGTTTTTATTTTAATAAAGTGGAAAAGCGGTAATTGACTTAATTTAGATGCCCTTTTTAGTTAAATTTAAAAAATGGAGACAAAGGACCATTTGGTTTAGAAAAAGAACACCAAGTCATCAGTCAGACATTAGATCGAAGAACCAACAAATATTAATTTCAGGTTTCTACTTTAGGTGATTTTGAGCAAGCTGTATACCAGTGAAGGAATGTTTACCTTTACCTCTCAGTTTGTTTTTTACATATTTATATAATAACAATTTGCTATTTATCTAATTGTGAAGGATTTTTGTTCGTTATCCCCTTTCTTAAAATTTCAGCTCCCCTGGCGAACATCTCATATGCCTTTACTCTAATTCCACAGCTTGGTTCAGCGGAGCTCAACTCAGAATTCATTTGGACATCCAAGTTGGCGAACACGCACAGGACTATGAACAGGTTGTCATTGTTGAACCAGTCTGCTTAAACACTTGGTAAACTTTGAGGTTGCGGCCAAGGACAAGCTCAACGAACTTCAACTTCGCGTACGCCAGCTTCTGGACCAAGTGGAACAGATCACCAAGGAACAGAACTACCAGCGATATCGCGAAGAACGTTTCCGGCAGACTAGCGAGAGCACAAACGTAATTTTAAAAATCGTGGCATTCCACCAATTGCTCGAAAACTATCCGCAGGGAGGTATCTAGGATTTGGTCATGAGGGACACACATGCTGGCCTACCACACCCATCCCAAAAAATTTCGCTCCCGCCGAAAGCGCGACGATTTTGCTTATAATTTTTAAAGAATTTAAAAATTCGCGTTTTAAAGAAATCTGCCTTATTAATGCGCTGCCAGAAAAATTAATGCCTTAAGAAAATTTTATCATTTTCTCGATAATTCTTTTTATATTCCTCTAGCACTGATATGATAAGCAGCTAACGAGTAAGCAATATGCTTTTTACATGGGTGTAATTTAATGCCGAAAATGAAGCGAAACCTTTTTTGATTTTAGATTTTTTGCACATTCGACATTTCATTAGTGAAATTAAGACATAACTAGATTAACTATTTTTGTGGTTAAGAGTCGAGTGCTTTGGTGGTCTATTGGCCAAACAATTGTACTTGTGTTGACCGGTGCTTGGCAAATGCGACATCTTAAAGGTTTTTTCGAAGCGAAGAAACTCGTCTAATTGTTATTCGATATTTAAATGAAACGAAGGATGAAATCTGAAATGAATACATGCACAATCATTTTTAGATTTTATTGTTTCAATATATAATTTATTGTTACTTTTTGGGTTTGTTTTTATAAATCGACTTATAATTTTAATACGATTTCTGCATCGATGACGATCGATGATTTATTTTGATGGACATATTAAATCTTTTGGAATAAATAAATTATGTATTATTTGTCTATTGAATCTAGTTTTGACCTCGATGGACAGAATTAAAGCATTAGTGAAGCACCCAGTCGTGTCTGTTTCTGTTGGAGTTGGAGCAACGTATGCCATATACGATTACATAAAGTAAGCACACTAAAATTACTTCAACAAAGTTGGCAAAAAAGAATGAGTGGTGGTCCATTCCGAGAAATTGCAAGATACGCCTTTTTGGGAAATTAGCTTGTCACACTTGTCATCTGAAATTATTCAAAAAAGTGAAATAGGAATTTTTAAGATCTTAAGAAAATAAAATGCACGGTTCCAATCCAGATTTTAATAATTTACTTCTGTCTTAATTCTAATCATTATCTAACTTTATATTTGACGTTAGTTTTTTAGAAAGATACAAATCGGAAATGAATACATAATTGGTGACCAAAGTGATAAAACATACATCGTCACGGGAGCAACGTCGGGAATTGGGAAACAGCTAACGACGGAATTGGCAATGAACAACGCACAGGTGATAATGGCGTGTCGAGACAGGAACAAGTGCCTGGAGGTGAGGAGAGACATTGTGCTGCAATCAAGGCGAGTAGTAATTTTACATTAATAATGTTTGTTTATTGACATTTGGCTATAGGAATAAGAAAGTGTTCTGTCGCATTTGTGATCTCTCAGGTTGGTTCGACTTTGCATAGGCTATACATACACCATCAACTTGAACTCATTTCGTATTTAGACATGGAAAGCGTTCATCGATTCGTACAGAAACTGACCAAGGGTGCTATCATCCGTACTTTAACTATGAATTTATCATTAAATAAATTCAGGCAAATACGATTTCAAGCAGATTGATGGTGTTGTTCTGAATGCCGCCACCAAATGCAAAAAATACAGCACTAATAAGGAAGGAATTGAGACAAGTTTGGCCACAAATCACTTGGGTTCATTCCTCCTCGTCGGACTCTTGCTCCAAAAATTGTTGGACCAAGACAGCGAGTCGAGGATACTGTTCGTTGGAACAGATATAGCTACAAAAGATAGGTGGATGTTCTTCGAAATCGCCCATTAATTGTACTATTGGCAAATTTAGTTTGAAGTTAGAAATTGATAAACTGAACGAAGCGAAATACACCAGTAAGTTCCTCCGTTCTACCGAAAGCTTAGACACGGATAGAGGCAAGTATGACATACACGGCGCTTATAAATTTTCAAAACTGTTGCAAGCCATTTTTGCCCGTGAATTAGCCGAACGCCTCAAAGGCAAGTAACTTATTTTCTTCCAGCAAAAAGGGTATATTTCTCAGATAGCAAAGTCCGAATTGTCGCCGCAGATCCGGGAGGGACAAAGAGCAACCTTAATAAGGATGAGCACTTTCAAAGATTTTTTCTCTCAAGATGGTGCGCCAATGGACTGGGTTTCATTACTGGAAATAGAAAATCTTCCAAGCATGCCGTATATCCAATAATTTACGGCCTTGTTGACGAGGATGTGAAAAATGGAACATTCATCAGGTGTACATCAATCCAGCTCCTTCCTGAAGTTTGTGTAGTGACTGATTTAGTTCACGTCGTCGTCCCATCGAGTGGGGTGCGAATGCAGAAAACGCTGAGCTTCGGAGTTTGGTTTGGGGTATGAGCGAAAGATGGACAAGACTGGCGGAACATATGGACCAAATGGAGAAGGAAATGGAAATTCCGAACTACTTTTCAAGGGGGACGGACCAACAGCAGCGGAACAAAAGAACCGAGTCGGGTAGATCCGCAAGATACTTGTGGCTTGCTTAGCGTCATTTTAGATTATAAATAATTTGTTCCCGTTTTTAAACTCGACAGGCGATAAAAATAGAAAACATTTATCGGAGAGTGGAATGTGTAAATGTAGTTCGGACAAAGTATGGATCCCAAAAATATTGGGCTAAAGTGTCATTTTTTGCCAAAGCTCGTCGATTCATATTCATGTGTGGGTTGCTCGGTCCAAGCACTCTCAATCCCCTAAAGTATTTTCTTTATCTTTTTATGGCTAACAAACTATATACCGAACCAGAGCAGGACACCTCGTGGCCAAAAACATTCAAATTTTTTACATCAAAAATTTTTTCATACAAAATAATCAAACAACAAATGAATCTCAAACAAAATTTACAACACTTGAAAGTTGTGGCAGATACCACGAACCAGGAAATAATGGGTTTTAGCACGATTACAAAATTATTCATCAGAATTGTAACGAGTGGAAAGGTCCGAAGAGAACAAATGTTTTTTAAAGATTTTGATGGAGATGAAAAAATCGTATTACCGTGGTATCTCCCACAACTTTCAAATGTTGTAAATTTTGTTTGAGATTCATTTGTTCGATTATTTTGTATGGAAATTTTTAGTTTGAAATTAATTTTTGATTTATATGAATAAAATGTACGAATATTCGTTTTGGAATATATTTGTATTTTTGGCCACGAGGTGGGGTGTACCGTACCGAACGTGGGTGTCCCGTCCATTTTGGAGGTTTTGGATGATTTGGACAACGATTACAAATGCATGCACGGACTTCTTTGTCTCGGGATGACGCAGATCGATCAACTGCCATCCGGTCGGCTCAGTGAAGGAGACTGTTTTTGGATCCTCCAGATCCAGTACGGAAGCCCCAGTCTGCACATGAATCCTGAAGTTTAACATGTAAATTTGAATTTCGATTGTGCACAATTGTCTACTTTGATGGGGTGTAAGATTCATCGAGCTTGTAGTCCAAGTAAATCACCAAAAAGTCAACTTCCGTTTTGCGCTGGAACTCGACAGTGATTGTGTGCGGTTGTAGACCATCGCTTTGCCTAATAACAAGCCAAACTGACTGATCGGCAGAATGAGTTAGTCAACCAACCAATAGGTGTCTTCTCTGTCGTCCAACAGTTGGTGCACTCCCAGTCCGTCCTTGCAGCTCGACAGCGTCCACACTGCCTCCCCGGAAATGTCATTGATGCAGCGAACGCCCGCCGGGAGAACAGCGGTCCAGGAATGACTTGCGCGTCGGGGATCCTCGACTAAAGATGTCAGTCCCGCACTCATTGTCTTAACTCTTAACTATTCATGTTTTCTAAGATTTGTTGTTTTCGGCAGAATTCGACTTGTTTTCAGAACGCCGATATTGTTTGCAATTCGTAAGTTACAAGCAATTTTATCCAGGAATGCAATTATTGGTCGCAAGTGAATTATCTGCAGGAACAAAACAATGAAGATTGTGCCTCAAAACTGATCGCCAACTTTCTTAACTCGCTATGCTCAACCAGATAGTTTTATGTGATAACAAAAAAAGTTGGCGATCACTCATTAAAGCAACTTAACAAAGGTAGCCAAATACCTCTGACTCAAATTAAGTATGGGAATTTGGTCGGATTGGAGGAAAAAATAGTCTGATCGTTCCTTTATATAAATGCTTCCTCTTTCTTAGTTGTCGCGATATTTGTCATTCAATTTGCTCAGCAACTCCTTGTGTGCAATTTCAGACTCATCGGAGACCTAAATTTCTATCGGACTATACAAGCGAGTAAAATAACAGGAATTTTTTACTACACAGAAAGAAAATTCTACTACTTAAACATCCCAAGACCATCCCATCTTCGTCTAAACCTATAGTCCTGGAAAAACAGAACTCCTTCGGTATGTCGTATGATACAAAAATTATCGGCGTGAGTGAAGTATTAAAAAATAAATTTTGATAAATAGGAAATGATTAAAATAAATTCATTTTCCGGCACCTGGAATTGTAGAATCTTAGCAGTTCCGAGTGATGCCTTGATAGCAGATGCTGATGATGCATAAAGCATTTTCTTCTTGATCGAGGCACCATCAGGACACAACTAAAAGAATGCTTGGATTGCTTTTATGATGCAAGGTATTTTCTTCTTCCGATGTTTTATTTTCAGCGGACAACCTTTGAAGTTACATCGATTGAAATTGGTTTTGAGTGAATTTGAGTGTTGAGTCAGGGTCGTATTCGTGACAATTGTCATGGTGACTTTTGACTCAAAAGTAAAGCCATTTTTAATTTTGATATACAATTTGGGACGGGAAGATATGGCATTTTTAAACAAAAATGGGCGATTTCCTTTGAAATTTTTATGAAAATTTTTCAAAAATTTCAAAAATGCCATCTTTAAGGGTATATTTTTCCAAAATTTTCGGTGTTTTTACCGAAACCGAAAAAAACACCAAAAACGAAACACGAAAACCGTCGAAAAAACTCAAAAGGTTCGATCGATATTTCGATACGATATTTTTCGATAATATCAAATCGATATCTCGAAAAATCTCGACGAGATATCGTATCGTGCTCTACTCAAAAGTATAAGTCTGCGTGGGACCCGGTGATGCTGATAAACAGAAACGGGGAAATTTTTGAGAAAATTGGTGACTTTAGATTAGGAAAATTGAGATAAAAAAAGTCAAACATATGAAAAATTTCACTTATGATATTTTCCTTACCAAAATTTAAATTTTGGGTTTTACTACATTTTTAACTGACAATTTTTGGTCCATACAGTCGACTTTTAAAACCTCAAACTTTTGAGGTTTAATATGTTGATCTGGGGCCTATAAATCCATCTATCTTGGATAGATAAAATAGTGTGTAAAAATGAGAGATCTTAGATAGATTTCTCTAACCGCTCTCTCATTTTTAAACACTATTTTCTATCTATCCATCTATTTAAGGAGGAGATCTATAGGCTCCTGGGGCCGATTTCAATTTACGGCGATAACTATAACTATAAAAAATAGTACGCGAAAATGAGAGAGCGGTTAGAGAAAGTATCTCACTTTTGCGTATTATTTTTTTATAGTTATAGTTATCGCCGGAAATTGAAATCGCCCCCTGGTCCTCAACTTTTCTTGTTCTTTTTTTGCTCGGCCTGCTCGATTACCGGCCCATCCCAGGCCAAGCCGGTTCGGTAGGCCTGGTTTAAAAAATTTAAAAGATTTTTTAACAAACAACTTTTTTGAAAACTGCAAAATTTTTCGAAATTTTTTAAAAAGACTTCAATAATGTAGCCAAGACGGCCTAGTCCCCTTCGAAATGCAAGAAATCACATTTTTTATTAGGGTCACCCTCTATAGGAATTCAAAAATTGTAACTAGTGCAAGGGCGTAGCCAGGGGGGCCAGGGCCTCCCCGAAATGCCAAAAATTATTATTTTTTATTAGGGTCCCCCTTTTGTTTTCAAAATTCACGAAAAAATTTTGCCGCGGCTTTTTTTGGCGCCGCAAAAATATGATTTGCGGCGCCTATTGGCGCCGCAAAAATATGATTTTTCAATAGAATTTTCCTTTATGGACCCAAAAATCAGTGAAATTTTTTCGCGCGGCGCCTAAGGGCGCCGCAACACTATGCAATTAATCCCTCAAACCAAAAATAGACCCCTAAAAATCGACTTTTCGGCGCGAATAAAAAAGGTCGCCAAAAATTTGGTGGTGCCCCCCCCCCCCGAAATGAAAT